>JAJAGP010006946.1:0-16970 GCA_025084515.1 Ancistrus triradiatus | reverse complement strand
TTTGTCTCATTTGTTTAACTGGGTTCTCTTTACCTACTTTTAGGACTTGTGTGAAAATGATGATTTAGGACATATTTTATGCAGGAATATAGAAAATTATATATAGAAATATAGAAAAGGGTTCACAGACTTTCAAGCACCACTGTAATCAGGCTACAAAAAAAGATCAGAATGGTAAGGTTGTCACTGCTTTATTTAAGATATGTTGAAGCTACAAAATCTGATTTTCAGTAGTTATCAGATTATTAAGTGCATGTAAATGCACACACTTAATTACAGATTGATAGCAGTTAGGTGACTAGTCCAGAGTTGAGACTGTAGACAAATAAAAGCTACAATCATTGCAGCCTACATCGGACACAATGTTTGCAAATCCATTAATGTTGTACTGGAAGAAAACTGTCATCTGCTTTTGTCATGTACACATAGTTGTTATAAGTTTCTTTATTTCTTTTCCAAGATAGTAAGCTGTCATAACATAAGACACAATTATCAGTTGTGTATCACTGAGTTGGCTTAGTTTGGTCTTTACTGTCTCAGAAGAACCTTGGAATGAACCCAGGATATGTGACCTTTAAGGACATTCATCAGGACAGAATTAAGCCCTTTGTATATCACAATCCACAGTGCATCAGTCACTTCTGTACATTTAATAAGAGAGACTCCACAGTACCCTTTTCTCTAGTCAGGATGTTAAATCTGTTAAGTGATTATTTCAGTGCTGTGTAGACAGCACCATTTTGTCTACCTCACAAAAGTAGACTCTTGTTAGCCTGTTGCTATTAGGCCACTGTTCACTGTGCTAAATCATGCACTATTTCTCACCCACTTTCTATACCCAGGCGGAACAAGGTGGAAAGTCAAGTCAGATTTTTTTATATAGCGCTTTTTACAATGGAAACCAACCCTAAATAGGTTGCCAGTCCATCACAGGGCACATACACAGTAACTCACTCACACTGGGACACTTCACAGACACATTTCTGTCATTTAGCAGACTCCCTTATCCTAAGCAACTTGTAACTGATACAATCTTACAATCTAAGCAACTGTGCATAGCTGAAACACCAGCTGTAACACTTCAACAGGCAGCAAATTATATAATATTGTTCGCTGCTAGAAGTGTTACGGAGAACTGTCCAGAACTGCTTCGCTGAAAGGCATTCTGGGTACAGCTAGCTGGCTAGCCAAGTAGTATAACAGTCTATTAAAAGCTGGGAGAGGCTCCATCACTATGGTACATTAAAGAACAGAGACAGAGGATAAAGAAAGTGAGAGCAGAGATGCAAAAGAAGCAGCTGTATCTTCAGTTTGAAAGTTTTTGGTTTTAAGAATCTGACGCAGACCAAAAGGCTACATATTTCAAAATTTGTTGAGCTGCTGTTCGTAACACATCAACTTACTCCACCTCACCGCAAAGCGTGCTGGAATATGTGTGTATGCGATAACCGTATTCAATGCCGTCAAACAGCAGAGGCAGTGAAACAGTGAAGCCAAAGGCCCAGACATTGCTTGAAGAGGCATTTTCGCAAGGCACTGCATATGACAGGAAATGCCAGCAGTGGAGTCCCATTACGAATGCAGTAACAATCCAGTTGAGCGAGATGGGTTCAGCGCACTGATTAAAACACTGGATTTTGAGGTATGTCTTTAAAAAGGTACATCTGTTTTTAAGGTCTGTTTTTTTATTATACACTGCAGTTTCCACAATATAAATTGTTCATATTCACCACCTGTTTCATGCATACTGAGTCCTTCGTATTTGTATACTGTGTAATTTTGTGGGGCAAAGTAAACCCTATAGTAATTAGTGCCTTCATTATATACATTTTTGTATATAATGATTATGTATGATTTTGTATATAATGATTTTGTATATAATGATTATATAACGATTTTTTTTTATTCGACATATTCCTAACAATGGAATATACAATATACCATACACCGATATACTGTGAAACTGCCAGAATCTTAAAAAAACAACAAAAACAAACCATGGTACAAATGTTTGGTAATACCTCCAAGCACAAGTGACTATAGATATTTTGAAAACAGTGAACGAAGCTAAGCTAACAATCCTCGTATTCTGGATACAGGCCATTTGCACTAATGTGATGGTTTGCACTGCAAGATATCATGGTATCCCCTGATTTGTGAGTCCATTATCCTTAGTCAGCTTCTTTAAAAAGCCCACGGCAGCTGAGTGTAAGCACAACACCCTGAGAGACTTAACGGGTCACAGAATTTATTAAGCTTTGGAACTGTCTACAGTGAAATTGGATTAAAGGCAATTAAGTTCTTAGACCTTACAAAAACACACCAGGGAATTACAGGGGAATGAACCCAAATGTAAGCACAT
The DNA here is from genome assembly GCA_025084515.1 of Ancistrus triradiatus. Taxonomy (NCBI): domain Eukaryota; kingdom Metazoa; phylum Chordata; class Actinopteri; order Siluriformes; family Loricariidae; genus Ancistrus; species Ancistrus triradiatus. The sequence goes on along the minus strand of JAJAGP010006946.1, from coordinate 14,608 downwards.
GTCAAGTTTCGTTTCATGATTTAAATCCAGATGTAGGTTTGTTTCCTGTGTTAATCTCTTTTCACTTAGAAATATACTAAACCACCTCATTTACCTGGGCTGCAAAACGTTTGCATTCTTCTATACGATAGATGAGGTTAACCTTTAAAACATTTCATAAATATACTGTAGGGATGTGCACTATGTATCGTCTACAATAATATCTTAAGTGTTGTTTTAACAATGTGACAGCTAACATAATCGAGTATGTCACTCACTTTGCAATAAACAGTCAAAAACCCTCCACATCACTGTGTCATGTAGCCAGGTAAGACAGACTACTGCACATGCATACTGAGAGGATGCACCATGCTAATATTGGCTACATGTTCTGCGGTGCAACCAGTGAGAACGGTTTTTATGACCTGCTGCTCATGGCTGTCTTTGAGAGGGGTCTTGACGATGGATTGGAGAATGAGCTTTTGCCATTCCTTCCCGCCTCCTGCCTGGCTGCCCTGTGCAATCTGGCCATTCACACAGATGCGTTGATTCGATCTAGAACCAGGAAGGTTGAGGTGTGGTCGTTCTTCCAGCCATCACCCTCATTCACAAGTGCGCCGCACCTGAGCAACTAGCACCGCCCAGCTCCGTACCTGAGCTCGCCGCGCCCATTAGCACCGTACCTGAGCACGTAAGCTCCGTACCTGAGAAGCTAGCGCCGGCCAGCTCCGTACATGAGCTCGCCGCGCCCATTAGCACCATACCTGAGCATGTAAGCTCCGTACCTGAGCAACTATCACCATCCAGCTTCGTACCTGAGCTTGCCGCGCAAATTAGCACCGTACCTGAGCATGTAAGCTCCGTAACTGAGCAACTAGCACCACCCTGCTCCGTACCTGAGCTTTCCGCGCCCATTAGCACCGTACCTGAGCACGTGAGCTCCTTACCTGAGAAGCTAGCGCCGCCCAGCTCCGTACCTGAGCTCGCCGCACCCATTAGCACCGTACCGGAGCATGTAAGCTCTGTATCTGAGCAACTAGCATCTTAGTAACTTAGTACCAGTCCCTGTGCTGCGGTCGCTACCGCCGACCCCCGCGCCACAGTCCTTTGTACCCATCCCTGCGCTGCGGTCTTTGCTGCCGACCCCCACGCCACGGTCTTTAGTACCGATCCCCACGCCGTGGTCGCTACCGCCGATCCCTGCTCCACGGTCTTTAGTATCGGTTCTCGTGCCACGGTCGTTGCCATCGACATTTATACCTTTGTTGACCACGGTGCTAGGGTCCTTGGCGTCAGTTCGCTTGGCCAGGTGACTTGCGCCGCCCTTTTTCCTGCGCCTTGTTGGGTCTAGTCAAGTTCCTGAGCCGCCAGCGCCGACTTCCACCCCCGAGCCGCTCGTGGCTAGCCCCATACCAAGCCTTGCTTTAGGCTCGTGTTGGTCTGTCCTCCCATTTAGCCCCTCCTTGATGGTTCGTGCTCCGTATCGGGGCCCGCCTGTCCGTCAGATGCTTAATCCTGAACGTGTCAGTGACCATAACAGCTTCAGTTAAATGACTACAACCTGTTTCCAGTACATTTCAATTTCCTTCAATGTTATTCCCATTGATATGAATAGAAATCAACAATTTCATATTATTATTATACATTGCAATCTAGTACAATGTAAGACTTTTACTTTTACACAGTTCTAAAGGATGCAAACTATCATCTACTAACTCTTATCAATAAAATCTCAGAAAATATTGAGATACCATTTTTCATCAATATCACACACCCCTAATAGACATCTGGTGGCTTAGATTCTACTACATCTTGCCTCCCACTGAATCGCCATATCGTGTTGAATGAAACATATTTATGCCAATTTCCATTCCATCAAAAGTTCCACTCTCTGTGAATCAAGGTTCTTCTGGTATAACACACCTGGTTCATCTTACCAGGCCCTTCATATGTTGACACAGTGTCAAACTTGGTAAATACTTTGTAGTGGTGTGGTCCTCCCAGTCATAACATACTGCTTTATATGTTATACTGCTGTCTTCAATAAAATGATGATTGCACACACACACACACACACACACACACGAAAGAGAAGAAGAAAAACAACTACGCAGAGATTAAAGCTCTCTACAGGTATGCACCATTTAACAACCATCCAATCAACGTCCATTCACTTTAATGACCGAGTTCTTAACAGTGACAACAACAGCCAACCAATCTGGTCACCTCAACAGTTGGACCTGCGGATTCACAAGCAGAGGCGGGAGTTTAAGGGCAGAAGTGTGTCAAACTCCCTTACCGGTTGTGTGCCTCCTTGCTCGTTAGTTCACAATGGGAGAAGAGTGTGTTCTAAATTAGTTGACGTGTTTAGAGACTTTTTTGTGTGTAAATTACTCGTGATTGTGTGTACGAAATTCTGCTATTTATTTGTCCACTGTAGATGGCATTTGTAAGTCTATGTGCCTGTCCTATTGTAAGTAGTACTCCTTTGTTTATCCCCTCTCTACCTGTACATTCTCTCTAACCTACAACTATCTAAACTGGTTCACATTCACTCGCTGAGTCTCTGTTTCATCTGGATGATCTTCCACGTTGTTCGTAATACTATCTATCAATGCATTTTTGGCTTCCGTCAAACATAATGATCAGGTACATCATACCATCCTCTTAAGTGTTTCGGCTTTCTCCTAGACAGGGCCATAACAGTACATTCCTGTGTTTTTATACATTACAAAATGTTTAGCATGTGTATAATAGTCTTGGCTTCCTGTTGTGTTTTCAGTGGTATCTATGACACATTTATGAGCCATTTGCAAGCAGTTTTCTTGTGAAATTACCCTTTATATTTCCATACAGCAGCATAACAACACTATCTATGGTCCATTTCGGTCAATGACGTGTTTCACAGAACGTAATGTGATCGTTAAAGGTGCATACCTGAATAGGCTTATGAGTTGTTCGTTGGTGCACTTTGCTCTCACAGCACTGTTCTATACCTAGTTTACTCTTCAAGCTACCTGGGTTCCACTAAAACAGGAAGACACAAAGCTGAATCATATACACTAACTGAGATAAGCACATTCAAGGATATCTCACTGTTACATTCCAACAAAAACAGACACACATGCGTGCACACACACACACACACACACACACACACACACACACACACAACAAAAGCAACAGGTCAGAGCTCAGATATAACTAGGCATCAACAAACTAAACTGCAAGTTACCTCCAGTGTAATTGTACACGTCGCACAAGTGAGATACCTGTATCTGGGCACATCCGTCTGTGTTGCCAAGTATCATGTTGTTAACTGCAACATTTTGCTGGCAAACTATCATATAATTTTAGTGTGTATCCTTGCTCTTGCAAAATAGGTACAACAGGGAGCCTGAAAACACTCCCAGCTTAGACAAAGAACCTTCAACCAGAATCTCTACCCTCTTTAGTTCCTTCAGCCATGTTTGGTGCACAAACAAAAGAAAAATCTGATAACCACTGTCTTGCATCTGTTCCTTGGGTTTTTAGAACATTAAACACCTGCTATCATGTCTTAGTACTGCTGTACAGAATCACCCAACAGACAAAACAGCAGGGGCTCAGTGCACACTCACAACACACCAACCTTGGGTGTCTTCAGCTAACTAGGTTAGGTTGACCACAACACACTAGCACTCCACTCATCTTTATATTATCAGTCATAAACTGTTGTGATGTCATCACTTTACCTGTTCTATATTTGATGGAGACTGGAACTAAATCTCACAGTAGACCTACTAGGATAAGTTTGAAATGTATGTGACTATGCTTATATTTTCTGTTCTTGGTCTCGACTCAAACTTGACTTGACATGGTCTTTATGTGGACTTACACTCAACTATGATGGTCTCAAACAACTCCATTGATCTGCACTAAAACTAACTTAAAAGGTTAACATAATGACCTAAGCATTAAATTAGTAACAGCAGAAAGGTGAAAAGAAACAAACTAACATAAACCCAATAAAATGCAAACAATATCAAACAATGCATTTGATCAAGAGGACACGAGAACCTACAGTGTCCCTGTTTACTGGACTAAATAATGCCGATACTCACTCATATTCCCTACGTTATATTTATTATTTTACTTGTTATATATTCAATTGTCTTATATTCTATAGTTTTATATTCTCTATTTTATTATATTGTATTCTCTTTAATGTACTATAGTCAACATATTATAAAATTTTATTTATTATATTTTCTTTAAATACGTTCATTCATTCATTTTCTTAAACACTTAATCCTGGTTAGGGTCGCAGGAAAGCTGGTGCCTAACCGGTGGCACATGGTGCAAGGCAGGAACAACCCTAGACAGGCCGCCAATCCATCACAGGGCACAAACACTAACACTATGGGCACTTTGGAAATACCAGTTGACCTAACACACGTCTTTAAACTGTGGGAGGAAATTGCCGTCTCCGGAGTAAACCTAGACAGACACGGCGAGGACATGCAAACTCCACACAGTCGAAATCGAACCAGGAAAGCTGGAGCTATGAAGTGACCATGCTAACCATTCCGACATCGTGCAAACCTTTAAATATGTTCTCTAGTTTAATTGCTATATTTTGCTTCTGTGCATTTCTATTCCAATAAACCTACTAATTGGGCAACTGAGATTAATTCTTACATATACCATTTAAGATGCCCAAGGAGGTTGGGTCTGTTTTTGAGTCTTGGTTATAAGGTTTCCTCCTTATAACAGGAATGGAGTTTCGTTGCCACTGTCAACCTCGGCTTGGCCCATTAGCACTGTGGGCCTAGACAGATATACAACTGCTTTGAGACAAACGAAAAGCACTATGTAAATACATTTGACTTGGCTTGTTTGTGTGGCCAAATTACAAAAAAATAACCAGTTTCACAAAATAACATCACAGTATATAGGACAAAAATTCTGAATCGCTAAGCTTAGATGAACGCTGTGTACAATCAGTTAAAGGTATAGTCAGCAACAGTGAGCGCATTTACATGCACTTATAATCCGATAAATGCAAAAAATCAGATTTTGTCAGTAATCCGATCAACAAGTTTACATGCACAAATCAGATAATGGGAAACCTCCGGATTCATGGGAAATAATCGGATTTCTACTTTCCAACCAGCCAATAATCTTACAGAAAGATGCGACGTAAAATTCAAACTATAATATTAAATAATCAAATTCTTCAGAGTCTCCATAAACTGTTTGATAGCCGTTTCACTGTGTTTAATTCCTTGGAGCTTTAATTTCACGAGACACAAAACAATAAAAAGGGCCAAAGTAAAGCCAAGTCTTTAGAATAAAAGCAACCGTCTGAGAATACCAATTTAAATCAGCTAACTAGTACACATGCTATGAGAAATCTGATTACTGGAATCAAATCCAGCTCTCTCTATTGGATTTCTTAATCTGAGTTCTAGATCAGAGAATACTGTTTAAATGGCCACTTGAATAATAATACCTTGCAGAAATCAGAACTATGATCTGATTAATAAAATGCATGTAAATGGCACTCATAATACCACTGTGTCAGTTAAGCACTGAACAGAATAAACGAGCTGGGAGAAATAAAAGGAGCCTAGGGACTGGGAACTTTATTTACACAAACTTACAGGGATCATGCAGTCATCGTATTCCAAAAACCTGGTCTGTGATCAAGCAACGAATCAAAAAACAAGCATACAAACAAACAGGAGGGCTGGGGTGAAACCACAGTCAAACAAGAGTGAGCTCCCTACCAGAATACATTACCCCGAGCAGAGTGAGCACGCTGTGGTCATGTGGACTTCTGCTATGAATGGAGTTCAGAGTGAGTTAAATGATCTGGGAACAATGATGAATGAGTTCAGGTGGGCAATGTCTAAGAACGTGAAGGGCTGGTTTTAATCAGAGCCCTGCAAGCCGAGACGTGCGCAAATTGTTTCTGGGAATTTGCAGTTCGAACATGAAAGAACCACCATATACGTAAATTTTGAAAATTTAACAATACAGATCCACTTCCCCTTTTGTGTTATCTCAAGACAAGCCCATAAAACATGATGTGCCCATAAAAAAATGATATGATCACCCTGTGAGTGGAGCTGTTTGTAGTCCATATCAGTTTTCTACGTGTTACAGAGTCACAATGACTAGTTTTTTTACTGACAGCTGCTAGAAGGCCCTACAAAAATGCAAACAGTGACATGACATAAGCGAACACTGACCCCGCCTTTAAGTCCTGTCTGTTTGAGTGTGTGTGCGCACTGGAGTGGCTGACTGTGTGTATATATTCTTTTGTGTACAGTTTAAGTCTTAATTGTCTGGAAACAAACAGCAGAACTGTTGAACCAGTTTCTTTCACAGTTTCTTTCACACAAATACAGACAGACACAAACACACATTAACAAAAAAAAAGTCACACAAATATGCCATATTGCTCAATATTTGCTGTTTCCTGTGCCTTGGCTATACTGACCAATCCCAAATATTAAATATGTACTGGACAAGTAAGATGAGTCAGCTAAAAGTCATCCGGAGTACAATCTTTTCATTGTAATTCACACGATGTTTCGAACAGTTCAAATACAAAGACAATCATTCACTAGAATTCCTATTTTTTAATCAAACCTCTTACTCAGGGCTTATTTTTAGAAATAAAAACACACATTCGCAGATGAAAGACCATCTGCATTTATGTCTCCAACTAAAACAGCACGCAAACACACTTCAACAGATCTGCTCCAACTCCAACACCAACATACTCTTCCTGAGTGCACACAGAGTTTGCATCAGTGATGTGGGATAAAATTAGAAGGCCAAAACTTTGAAGACAAACTCCTTTGAGCCTCAAACACAACCTCGTTTAATGTTTATGCCTTTGTGTGATGTGAGTGAGAAAGCCTTGAATGTGTTTTTCATGACTGCTGCATTTCTTTCATCTGAACATATACTTCCTTCTTTCCTGAAGGCTGATTGGCTGGCACAGAAAATTCCAGCCAGGAAGAGTTCTCATGGACCAAAGTGCACCAACGATCGATTACAGTGGCACCCCACCTAGCAATCATTCATCCACACAACTACTTTAAATGGCAATTAAACATGATTAGTAGTTGATATATAAGCTGAAGATTCAATATTAATTCATAGGAATTACTATTTTTATCAAGACTGCACATCCCAGACTGACTACTCCAGTTTTTCGTTGGTTATTTTCAGACACAAATGTTGCAACAATCAACAGGAAAAATGTCCTAACGTATACTTCTCCAACTAAAACAGTGCTTGAACTCAACCAGAACTGCACGTCCAACTAAAACATCAACAAAGTCTTCCTGAGTGCTCAGAGAGGAAACTTTTATGTTGATAAAAAAGGACTGTAATATTGCTTTGAAAAATGTACTACTTTGAAGAAGTGTGTGTGTGTATGTGTGAGTGTGCGTGTGTGTGAAGTTTTGTTTTATAACATTGTGGGGACTCCACAAGAAGGAAAAGACCTGGTACGTTTTACCTTGAAAGGACGTGTTGCTGGTTCCCATAAGGAACATTGCTTATACACAAAAACTTTGGGCTTTTGAGGTTAAGGATATAATTAGGTGTAGGTGTAGAATCAATACGCTACAGTAATAGTATGGTAATGGAAAGTCCCCACAAAGAAAGAAAGACAAGCTTTGATGTGTGTGTGTACCTTGTTGACCAAATGCCCCTACAATGATAGGAAAACCTGGAATTTTGACTAGTGGGGACCGTTTTTACAGTCCTCACATCTTTGACTGCTTTTACACAAAAATGGCAACTTCTGTTTGAAAAACCAAAGGAACCAAAAGATGTCCTTTAGGTTACTGAGGTTAAGGTTAGGAGTAGGGGTAGGTGCATTAATCATTAATTAGCTGCAGTAGTCTTTCATTATCATTCATGTCAATGAAAAGTCCTCACAAGGATAGCAAGACAAACTTGCGTGTGTGTGTGGCTGAGGTATTATGTTCCTGCAAAAAATATTTGGGTAAAAAATTCTATGCTGGAGAGGCTTTAGGGATGAAACAACCCAGAGCTGCTTTATAATCACCTCACTGCCCTACCACACACACACACACACACACACACACACACACACACACACACACACCGAGTCTTGTAGTGGTTTTTATACAGGTATGCGCTGTTTAACATCCATCCAATCAACATCCGTTTGCTTTAACTGAGGTCTTAAAATTATAACGAATTATAATAGGAAATTAAAATCTTTCTTTGGACTCTGGAGGTAGTGACCATAAACAGACTCATGGCAAACACACTCTACAGTACTGCCCGACGTACAGTATTCAGTACTGTACTGAAATCTAATTACCATATTTTACTTACTTGAGTTAATTGCTTAGTTATGTACTGGCAGTGTATCATTATTATTGTTTTGTTGCACTTTAGTACAGTGAGTTTTGCTCCTTCTGCCCAGCTGGAAACACAAGCCAATCAATGCTGCAGATCCACAAGCAGAGGTGGGAATTAAAGAGCAGAAGTCCACCATTCACTTGAAAGCTCACTACCTTACTGGTTGGACAACAGACAGTTGTAGCTCAGTTGATATTTTTAGAGACTTTGTGTAAGTTACTCGTGTTTGTGTGTATGACATTCCGTTCTGTTCTATTGTCAGTAGTACTCCTTTGTTTGTGTCCACTACCTGTTTATTCTCTCTAACCTATAACTATATAAACTGGTTCACATTCACTTGTTGAGTCTCTGTTTCATGTGGCTGAGCTTCAGTGTTGTTCGTAATTTTTGGCTTCTGTTAAACAAAAGTATCAGTCGTTTCAATCATTCATCAATCACATGTGTTTTCAGTGGTATCTCTGACGCAGTTACGTATCATTTGCATGCACTTTTCTTGTGAAATACCCTTTACATTAACATTACAGTAGCATGAAAAGACTATGTGACTATGGTAATGTCTGGTCAACGTCCATTTCAGTCAACATCCTGTTTCACATAACGTAATGCAGATGCCACATAACTTTATTAAGGTAGTGAAACAATGCAATGCCTATACCCATTCTTACAATTGTATTATTCATAAACGAATGAATCATCTGGGATGGTACCTAAATATTTGCACATTCACCACATTTTATTTATCATTTAGTTCCCAGTGTTTAAAATTTTCACATTTTTTATTTTAAGGTTTATGTTCACTTATTTTCAAAAAGCAACTGAACATCTTATCTGACGAGGGGTGTCCAAACTTTTGCATAATTCTGGACATTTCATTGGATTTGTCACAGGTAGACATGAAGGGGATTTCAGTATCAGACAGTCAATGTGAAAAGCATTTACAGTAATGGAGTAGTTAGCACTGTCTCACAGCTCTAGAGATCCCTGGTTCAAATTCATAGTCTGGACACCTCCTGTGTGGAGTTTGCATGTTCTCCCAATGTCTGTGTGGATTTCCTCCCACATTCTGAAGATATGCAATAGGTCAACTGCTGTCTCTAAAGTGTCCCAGTGGGAGTAAGTCAGTGTGCGCTCATGTGCCCTTGCAGTGGATTGGCGCAATCTCTGTTGAACCCTGTGCTGCCTGTTACCCCTAGCTCCATGCAATCCTGAAGTGAGTTAAGCGATTTTGAAAATGAAAGATTTAGTTACATTTATATTTTCTACAATTAGGAGACGATGTTATCCAGAACTTCCTGATAAAGCCGATACAAAGCCGAAGCAATAAGGGCCTTTGGTCGATTTTGTTAGACACTTTTCCAGACACCTCCAGCATTCATTTCTAATTTGAAATTGGATGTATTTGACTCAGTTTGGGGCTCAGTTTTGTGAAATATCACGTTCCAACTATTAGGTTTTGCAGAAATCTCTGTTGACAGTGGAGAACAGCCACATTCCTTCATGGGGTTCAGGCAAATGCCATTTATCATGGTCCCTACAAAATGCTAAAAATGCGCACACACAAACACGTACACATACTGTACATGAACAAGCAACTGAAATACATGTACATAGAACCTCATGTGCTGACACACAAACACACACACACAACCTGATACACACACGGATACGTACACACAAAAAATATAAAACTGTGTCCCATTTCTCCCCAATGAATAACACGTGCACCAGGAAGGTTAAAAGGACGATGTGTGCTTGATTAATTAAATGAATAATTGTACAAAAGTTCATTCTCTCACAAGCACTCTCTGTCTTGGGCAGGAAGAGGGGGATCAGATATTGTTAAAGTCAACAGAAAAACAGGATATTAATATGAGAAGATTCCTGCATGCTTTAAGAGCCAGAATTCACCTCTCACTGTGACTGTGTTCTCTCTCAAGTTTGCATTTGTGCTTGAATAACCAATCTGAAATGATTCATTTTACTTTCCAAGCTTTACTTTGTGCAGAGATGCTCCTTCGATTTATGTTTAGGTCTGTGCTAAAAAATCGATACAGCAAGATATCGCGATACTTATTTTCGTTAATTACTACATCGATTTTCAACTCAAAATATCGAAAAAAACGCATTTGAAATGGGGTGTAAACTACGACCTCCACTCCTGTAGATGTTGCAGTACAGTGTTTTGACTCAATTTGTCTGCTATCAATGTGATGTGATGTATTAAGACGTCTCAGATTGTACACTGTAACTTGTATTTCAGCTGTTTTTATATTTTCTGTCAACATTCCACATCTAAATATGTGGAATATCGCAATATGCATTTTATCGCAATGTATCGTGATATAATCGTATCGAGACCCATGTATCGTGATACGCATCGTATCATGAAGTCCTTTCCAATACCCACCCTATTTACGATGGGAATAAGTCCTGACAAACAGATCATAAGGTGACTGTACCACAACCCAAGGAGTTTAATACATACAGTACAATGCTGTGCAAAAGTCTTAGGCATTCTATATTTTTCAATTTAAATTCTGTCATTCGTTATTGATGTTAGTGTCACTGCACTTTGTAGTTCTACAATTACAGACTGTAGTCCATCTGTTTCTCTACATACTTTGTTAGTACCCTTTACTCTCTCTAATGGTCAGGACCCCCACAGGACTGCCACAGATCAGGTACTATTTGGGTGGTGGATCATTCTCAGCACTGCAGTGACACTGATGTGGTGGTGTGTTTGTGTGTGTGTGTTGTGCTGGTATGAGTGGATCAGACACAGCAGTGCTACTGGAGTTTTAAAGCACCTCAGTGTCACTGCCGGACTGAAAGAGAACAGAGTAAAGGGGACTAACAAATTATGTAGAGAAACAAATGGACTACAGTCTGTAATTCCTGAACTACAAAGTACAGTGACCACTAAAGCTTAAACTGAAACATATAGAATGCCTAAGACTTTTGCACAGTACTGTATAGATGATAGTGTAGCCTACCTTAAACACGCTTAAACATTTACATTAACCTACAGTTCAAAATACTTAACACAAAGCCTATTTTATAATACTGCTGAATATCTCATGTAATCTATTTAATAATATATTGTAAGTGAAAAACAAAAACAAAATTGTTCGTCCATTGGTACTGCTGCTCGGATGCCCAGCATCTGCGGGAGAGCATTGTACTGCACTTCACTGCCTGGAGAAAGATCTAAATTCTAAATTCAGAGTACAGCTTCTGTTGAATGTATAAAAGCCTATGGTAGTGGGGTTTTATAAATACAAAAAATACTTGGTAGGTAACATTTATACATAGCTAACAGGGTGGATGTATAGCTACTAACACACTATCTTGCGTACATGTGTGTATATGTGTATATGTTCATGAATGTGTGTAGATGTTCGTGTAAATGTTTTAGGTTTGGCACTTGGAATCCAGGACATCGTAAAGCAATCCGTTTCACCCAGCTGTGGAAGTCTGCTGCATGCATGTCCACGTTGTGTGCTTTTGTGCGTGCATGTGTGTGGTTTTATATGTGTGTAATTTACGACTGTGACTGTGTAGGACTATTGAAAGTGCCAGGGCATCTGGCATCTGTTGTTCTACTGTTTAAATTCTCTCATTATATGTTTCAACTTACTCTACAGTTACACAGACTCATATCATGGCTGAAAAACCAAGCAGAGGAAATGCAGAACACATTACACATTAACCGTGTGTGTGTGTGTGTGTGTGTGTGTGTGTGTGTGTGTGTGTGTGTGTGTGTGTGTGTGTGTGTGTGTGTGTGTGACTTTCGAGAGTAAACGCAGAGCATGTGTTTACATTTCCACCACTTTGCATGTGAAAGGAAAAGCGACAATGAATAAAGACCAAGCAAGTCAGCTATCAAAGAAAGTAAAAGAAGCAGATCAAAGTTAATTATTGCACAGGTTTTGGGGCCAAAGGCTGCCAACGCTGTTTTAATAATAATGACGTGGTTATAGTATAGTATTGATGGTTATAAGGATCTGAATTGGGCAAACTAAAAAAACAATGCATTAAAAAAGTTATGGCTGTTTTTTTTTTTTTTTCACACAATCAGATCTCTGACCCCAGTGTTACCCCCACACGAAACCAAAAAGTTCAGAGGAACTGGGTTCAGGTCATTGCTTTGTTTACTTTGTGTGTATATACATGTGCTTGACCGGTGGATGCTTTGCACACTGTGCATGAAGATATAATGATGTTTCAGAGGATGTGAGCTTTGTGACATGGTGCCAGCAGAAGATGGTATACTGTGGTCAATAAGGGATGCACATGGCCAACAACAATACTCGGGTAGAATGTGACATTTAAACAATGCTCAATTGGTATTAAGGGCCCAATGTGTGCCAAGAAAATCCCACACACCATTACACCACCACCACCAGCCTGAACCGTTAATACAAGGCAGGATGGATCCTTGCTTTCATGTTGTTTACACTGAATTCTGACCCTACCATCTGAAAGCCACAGCAAAAACCGAGACTCCTCAAACCAGCCAATGTTTTTCTAACTTCTATTGTTCGATTTTGATGAGCCCATGTAAATTGTAGCCTCAGTTGCCTTCTCTTAGCTGACAAGAGTGGCACCTAATGTGGGCTTCTGCTGCTGTAGCTCATCTGCTTCAAGGTTTAATGTGATGTGCATTCAGAGATGCTTTTCTGAATACCTTGGTTGTAACGGGTGGTTATTTGAGTTACTAATTGAGTTGCTAATTTGGATCAAATTGGGATATTTTCAGTTTGAGTCTTGCTTTGTCGTGCCATCTCTATGGTGCCTCAGTCAGAGCACTGTAAGTGAATGCTCATTTGTTGCTTTGTTGCTCTCAAGAGTGAGCTGGGAACACACACAGTAACAATAGCTTACAATCAAGCGCAGAGCCATGTAAGGTCCATAATATAACAAAGTGGTTTCCCAAAGTGGTTTCCTAGAGTTATTACCACTAAACATTAACTCTGTACAATTTGTTAACTCTGTTAATGTGTAGTGGAAATGTCTATCAATAACATCAGCTCAGCTGTGATATGATGAGTCAAAACAAGCTCCCTGAGAGAGACCTTCTAGTGCCGAATCTGTCCTTGATTCAGCACTGAATGCCGAGTTTTGAAATGCTTTCATTTTTATGGATTCACAGTTACATTTAGTCATTTGGCAGGTGGAATGCAGGAGAGTACTTCTTCCCCAAAAGCTTACATTGTTCCAACTGTGAAACATGCTAGAGAGAAGGAATTATCATCTGTGCCTGTGGGCTGAACAATTTGTTCAGTAATGGTAATTGTTGATGCAGCATAGTACAATATCGTACATAATTGTGGAATTTCAACACTTTTGTTTTTTCTTAAAGTAATTTTCTTTTATTTCAGTTGAAGTGCAATAACCAATCAACTAAATCCCTGAAAGGCTTAATTAATGCACAAAACCTTACATTGTCCCAAAAGCAACCCCTCCATTTTTTAAATTCATACAAACCTGTAACTTCTTATTGAACAAAACAAAAAATGCCAAATCACCTTCACAGTGGAATTATTACAACAATGCACATGCATCATGTCTTAAACATGCCTCATTAATCTGCCTCGCAGCACTCCCCATCTGAGAAAAGACTTTTAAAAGACTAAAGTCTGACATCGTCTCACATCTAAAGACAAGCCACAGAGTTTTTAGCCACAGACGATTTTTCCAAAGACTAGGGATCTTGCATGGACACTACACAGACTCCCATAAGATTCCTTCTGAGATTATTTCAAATTGTTTGAAAACACCTAATCAAGCAGTAAATTAAAACAGCATAGTCAAATAAACAAAGTGGGTTCTTAAGTACTGTTACGGTATCTTGAACAAATAAAAACACCACATTTCATTATTTCATGTACAGTATTACATTTTTATGTTATTTCAGTGCTTGAATTTGACCTACCGTATTTTTCGGACCATAAGGCGCACTTAAAATCCTTTAACTTTCTCAAAAATCGACAGTGCGCCTTTAAATGCGGTGCGTCTAATGTATGAATTAATTCTGGTTGAGCCTTCTGACCTAGAACCGATTGTAGATGGTACACGGCGCTCATATATCTGTCAAAATGTTTTAGCGCAGTCTTGGTAAGTTACGAAGCTTACGGCCACCGTAGTGCGCAGCATCTCGGAGTAATACGGTATGTGCTTCAGCATTAGGGTACGTGCATTCATTCATTTATTTTCGAAGCGGATTTCAAAC
>JAJAGP010006945.1:0-16975 GCA_025084515.1 Ancistrus triradiatus | reverse complement strand
TGTAAACCTTTCCTGGTCAGTGGATAACAGAGGGTGCAGGTGTAAGCGTGCCCTGGACAGGATGTCTATCAGAGTTCCTGTTGTAGGGTGGGTTAGGTTTAGTGTCAACCAAGTGGCCTGCCCATCGTCAGACAGTTGTTTTTGTATCTGCAGAGTAAAGTACTGGAATTTTATTACTTTTATCATCACAAATGACACTTGTTGGATCGTAACATATCTACAAGCTAGAATGCAAGTCATAGTCTATCCCTTAAATAACTTTGCACAAATAACTATATAATATAGTCAATATATATTCTGCTTATTATTTAGTAGTGGGCACTGCACTTTGTAGTTCTACAATTACAGACTGTAATTAATCCATTTCCTTACATAACCAAAGTCAGATTTATTTCTATAGTGCTTTTATTATATTATCTAAGCCCAATCCCAACCCGAGCAAGCCTAGGGTGACAGTGGCAAGGAAAAACTCCCTAAACATTATAAGGCAGAAACCTTGAGAGAGCAAGACTCAAAAATATCTCATATATCATACATATGTGTATCATGTATGAACTGCATCAAGTACTGTCATTCATCAATAGCTGACAGAACCACATGGGTAAGGGATTACTTTATCAAACCTTTATCAAGCACTACACTACAGACTTACATTCACAAATGCCACTTAAAATGTTACTGTACAAAAAACAAGCCATGTCAACCATGTCCTGAAATGGCGTCAACTTTTCTGGGCTTGGAGTAATCTGGGATGGATCATCACACAGTGGAAATGTGTATTGTGCTGAGATCAATGAGTATTCCAGATCTTTTTTCAAAGAAATGGACACCGTGTGACTCTGTCATGGTATGGGGTCGGGTCAGTGCCCTTGGTAAAGGTCATTTACACGTCTGTGATGCAGCATTAATGCAGAAAAGTACACTGAGATTTTAGAGCAACATATGCTACCTTTAACATGACATCTTTTCCAGGGACATCCATGCATTTTTCAACAACACAATGCAAAACAAGCCAAATTTGGACTGAAATATGTAAATCCCTTCCAGTCGTTTTTTGAGGAACAGTTTTTAAACATTTCAACAATTTTCTCACACATTAGTTGAAAAACAGGAGATCCTCTGCCCATCGTTACTCCTCAAAACCTCAGCCTTTTGTGGAGTGTTTTTGTACCAAACCATGATTATAATCCCCTGTTGACATCACCTGTTAGAAATCACGTCATTATTTACTTTTTATCTCATTACTAGATCTAATTGCCTCTGTCCCAACTTGTTTTTAGAATGTCTTGTACGCTTGAAAAGCAGGAAATGAAATGAAGTTGACCAGACAAAACATGAAATATACTGGGTTCATACTGTCTGCAATTTAATAAACGTCAAAGTAAATGTAAGAAACACTGCATATTTTTATTTGCATTTTCCACGCTGTCAAAACTTTCTGATTTGAGGTTATAAATAACAGAGAGAAAACAAGGTTATATTCATTTCTTAACAAAACAACACTAATGATTTCACTTGGAAAAGCTCAGGAATCATTATTTCAATCACAGCTTTCAGGTCTTGTACTTTTCCTCAATAAAAATAGGACCTTATGGATGAATGAGTGAATTGGCGAATTATAAATTGCTTCTTCTCTCTCAGGTTGAGCTTTGATCCCTGTCTCTGCAGCCTTGGCTTAGAGATCCAAACTTTCTGGACCTCTAAACCAAATCATTTTTATTGAGGAAAAGTACAAGACCTGAAAGCTGCGATTGAAATAAATATTCCTGAGCTTTTCTTTTTATATAATCTTAAATACCGTTGCTTTATAGCCAACAGTGCATGCATGCCTTACACAATTTTACGAACGGTGAAAAGTAATGCTAGTGTTGTGACACAGACAGCTAGAGATGAATAGTGAGGAACAAAAACAGCTTTCGCTTCACTTCTGGTTCCTGGGAGAGATAAGAAGGGGCCTTCTTATCTCCCGTGGCCTTGTTGCGTCCATTTCCCTGATATGATAAGCTCTAAGGACCTTCAGTCAAGGCTACAGCAGAACCTTAACCCTAGGAACCTTTAAATCTGAGACGTCATTCGACACGGAGCGGTTTCAAGGCGGACTGATTTCTGCTGTGTGTACACTCCAGAGCTGTACATAAAGTTCATTTTTAAAAGTTATCCAGAAAGCATTAAACCCGTAATGACTGAATGCAGCTGCACACGATTGTTCCAGCTCTACACTGCGGGGATCGAAGCCAGCCTGCGTTAGCTTAGCGAGGTCTGCGGTTTAGAATATCGGTCGCTTTCTGTCAGATGCAGGACAGATTCAGTTACAGAAGAGAAACTCGAGTTGTGCAAAAAGTTAAGCAATTCCATGCAAATGCGCTCTAATACTCGCTAGTGGGGCCGTGTGGACCTGTGAGCGTGTAAGGCTGCAGACAAGGATCAAAGCTCAACTTGCAGAGTAGAAGCTCAACTTGTCATTCGCCCATTCATTCATTCATCCATAAGGTCCACCTAATGTGACCATGAGGAGCTTGAAGGGACCTTTGAATTCCATGCGATGTCTGCTGCAGGCATCTACGTGCCATCGCGTCCATTCCTCTCCAGGTACGTTCCTGTTATAAATACATCAAACTACGAAGCTTTTTAGTGTTTTGTGTGTAAAGCAAATCATTTATTAATGACTTCATTTACCCTGCCAAAAAAGGCATAAAAGACCAGCATTTTGGACACTGGTATGCTGGTAAACCAGCTTTATAAGCAAGAGTGTGCTTTTTTACCACCTAAACCATCACCAGACCAGCACTAACCATCATAAACCAACTGGGACCAACATTGACTTGCTTACTGACTACCAGCAACCCTTGTCCTTATACAAATATGGAATGAATATAATTTTTGAATGTCGTATGTCACATAAAACAAATGTTGCTCAAATTAGCAGTCTGCACCCTGTTTGCTGCCAGCACCCAGCCTGGCATCTGCATTCAGATCAGTTTCTCTCTTTCTTAATGTGGGTACTCAGCCCGGTGTCTCATCAGCTTTCCATCATCTGTGCACGGTTTGTCTGCTGCACATGGCACATAGGTACAATATGAATTGTATTATGAGGGTAATATTACCCCTTTTGGGATACCCTGTCAGACATGACCAATTAAGTGTTTGTGCAACGACCCATTTGGTCAGAAGGCACCTCTGAGACACCAACCCAGGGTGGTGGATTAGTAAATTGCCCTTGTATTGTCTGAGTGACTGCACGAGTTATTTCCAAGTCTGTTGCAGGATCATCCTGCACTTGTTAGGTCATAATATCTTGATTAAATGCCAGTGAAGTTCTTTACATGGCCTGTAACCTGTTATGAGGGTCTCCATGAAACCCTAGGGTTATTATATGTTCCAGGGTGTCAGACTCAGTTCCTTATTGGTCATTGGCTGATGAGTTGAATAAGATGTGAATTGTGAATTGTTGTGGCCCTCCAGGACTGGAATCTGAGCCTTAATACAAACAGATGTGAAAATGCTGCAACGTAAGAATGAGAAAAAAGACATCTAAATCAAATCAATATCTGGTGGGACCACCCTTTGCCATCAAAACAGCATTAGTTCTTCTAGGTACACTCGCACACAGTTTTTGAAGGAACCTTTGCAGGGAGGTTGTTCCAAATATCTTGGAGACCTAACCACAGCTGATCTGTGGATGTAGCCTTGCTCAAATTATTCTGTCTCTTCATGTAATTCCAGACAGACTCGATGACTTTGAGCTCTGGGCTCTGTGGGGGCCATGTAATCATGTCCAGGACTAATTTATCTTGTTTACGCTGAAGATAGTTCTTAATGACATTGGCTGTATGTTTTGGGGTTGTTGTCCTGCAACAAGATCTAAATTCAGAGCCATTCAGATGCCTCCCTGATGGTATTGCATGATGTACCTGCCTGTATTTCTCAGCGTTGAGGACACTAGTAATCCTGAAGTCTAAATCCACAAGTCCATTTGCTGAAATGCACCCCCAAACTTGCAAGGATCCTCCACCTTGCTTCACTGGTGCCTGCAGACATTCATTATTGCATTGGCCGAGCATTATCCTGGATTCGTCGCTAAAGACGATGCAGTTCCAGTCTGTAGCAGTCCAGGTTTCTCATTCATGACATCACTGCAAATGAAAGCAGCAATCTGACCTTTACATTTACAGCATTTAGCAGACGCCCTTATCCAGAGCGACTTACAGAAGTACTAGTCTTCCTAGTAGACAAAACCTCATGTTGGTACAAGTAAGCAGTAGCCCAAGAACACAATCCAACCAGAACTTGCTAGCATATAATGTAGATAAATCAACAAAACAGGGTTTTTTTTTTGTTTTTTTTTATTAAATATGCAGGCAGTTGTATTCACTTCAGTCTTCACTTAAGTGCCAAGTGAAGAGGAGAGTCTTTAGTCACCTCTTGAAGACAGCAAGAGCCTCAGCCATTCGGACATCCAGTGGAAGTTCATTCCACCACCACCTTTAATCGTACGTGGAGGATCCAGTCGAGCCAAGCTTGTGTCTCGGAGGGTACGAGGTACAGAGTGTGGTTGTGTAAAGCCTTTAGGTAAGATGGTGCTGTTCCATTTTTGGCTTTGTAGGCGAGCATCAGGGTTTTGTATCTACTGCGGGCAGCTACAGGGAACCAGTGAAGTGAATGCAGTTAATGTTTACTGCTTGCATTTAAAATTTTGACTCATCGTTCCAGAGCACCTGCTGCCATTTTTCTGCACCCCAGTTCATTTGTTTCATGCGTAGTTGAGTTGCTTGGCCTTGTTTCCATGCTGAAGGTATGGCTTTTTTTCCAAGGCCACCTCTGGCCAGACTTCTCTGGACAGTAGGTAGGTGTACCTGGGTCCTACTGGTTTCTGCCAGTTCTGAGCTGATGGCACTGCTGGGTATCTTGCAGTATTGAAATGGAAGTAAACACTTGGCCACACAGTTTCCTTGGCCGATCACTGCGTCTACAGTCTTCAACGTTTTTCGTTTCTTTAGTACATTTTGAAACCCCAGTCTGCTTTGAAATCTTTGTTTGGGAGAGACCTTGCTGATGCAGTATAACTACCTTGTGTCTTGTTTTTGGTGTATGACCTGTGACATGAAACTGTCTTCCACAATCTCACCTTTGTAGCAGAGTTTGGCTGTTCCTTACCCAGTTTTAAGCCTCCTAAACAGCTGTTTATGTTGTGTTAATGGCTGTGTTTGATCATACATATGATCATGATGCTCATGCTGTCTGATCCACTCATACCAAAAAAACACACACTAACACACCACCACCACTTCAGTGTCAGTGCAGTGCTGAGAATGATCCAGCGCTCAAATAGTACCTGATCTGTGGTGGTCCTGTGGGGGTCCTGACCATTCGAGAACAGAGTAAAGAGGACAAAGTATGTAGAAGAACAATTGTAAGAGCTTCAAAATGCTGCTGTATGGTAAGAGGAAGTGATACAATGGACAGTGAGTGTAGAAACAAGGAGATGTAGCTAATAAAATGATCAGTGTGTGTATATAGGTGTATGCAACTATATGGCTGCTTTAAAAGCAATATAACATTCAGGTGCCACTGATGTTTATTGTATGACGCAAGTTACTTCAGTACTACCAGCAAACTACAGTACAAGACACACAGCAGTATGGTAATAACCTGTGACCCTAGCCTTAACATGACGATGTTAATGTTTAACGTAGTGTTTCTGTGATATCTAAATATCCTATTTGTTACTTTGACACTTGTGCATTTCTCACTTCATGGTTATGTTTTTAATAGTTATGTACCATTATCTCATGTCCTGTAATGATCAGTAATATAACAGTTCGATGTTACAGGCTGCCACTGTACAAAGTCCACACGCTTCCATTAATCATTCCTGCCAGGCTTTAACGGCTTTTAATGCCGTTGATATGGTCATGTATTAACCTTGGGATACACTTTTCTAGACATCATGAATATTATCAGGATCCTGTGTGTTTATAAATGCCCTGTTGTTTACTGTGAAGCATGACTTGTAGGACTTGTTGGACAACTTGTAAGTCGAAATTCAATCTGTTTTTATTCCCACTCTTCTTATTCTCATATACTTTAATTCTTGTGAATGCTGATTAAAAGAAACACAAGTAGACTCTTAAAAAAATAATAATATGTCTTCACTGTTTAACAGGCACTTAAAATGGCACTTGAATATAAGCCTCACATAACATATATTTATTGACTGCTCACAGGCAAGTGTTCAAAGTACACAGCCTTATCTCACTCCCACACACGTACACCAGGCCTCGTTTATGCAATGTCTCAACACTTTCATTTTGGCATGAGGGTTAAGCACTCTGCAACCCTTTGGACTGGCATGACCGAGAAAACCAGAGTGTAAATCCTGAGATCTGTTCATCAGCAGTGTGGGAAGCAAAGCATAGAAGTAGAATGGGGAAGTAAGGGTATTTCTTCTATAAAGATGGTTGTTGGTGCTGGACAGGGTGGTCTGAGTATTTCCGAAACTGCTGACCTACTGGTATTTTCACACACAGTCAGCTCTAGGGTTTACAGAGAATGGTCTGAAAAAGAGAGAATATCCATTGAGGGCAGTTCTCTGGGGAAAAAGTGCTTTGTTGATGACAGAGGACAGAGGAGAATTGTCAGACTGGTTCGAGTTGATAGAAAGGCAACAGTAACTCAAATAACCACTCGTTACAACCGAGGGATGCAGGAGAGCATCTCTAAAGACGTCAAACCTTGTAGCAGCAGCAGATCACACCGAGTGCCGCTCCTGTCAGCTATGAACATTAAACTGAGGCTAGAAGATTGGGAACAATGTCTGGTCTGATGAGGCTCGATTTCTCTTGTGACATTCGCATGGTCGGGTCAGAATGTGGAGTAAACAACATGAAAGCATGGATTCATCCTGCCTTGTATCAGCGGTTCAGTCTGGTGGTGATGTAATGGTGTTTGGGATATTTTCTTGGCACACTTTGGTCTCCTTACTACCAATTCAGCATCATTTAAACACCACAGCCTACCTGAGTATTGTTGCTGACCATGCGCATCCCTTTATGACCACAGTGTACCATCTAATGCACCATGTCACAAAGCTCAGATCATCTTCAACTGGTTTGGTGAACATGACAAAGTCCACTGTAACTCAAACGGCCTCCACAGTCACCAGATCTCAATCCAATGGAGCAGATTTGGGATGTGGTGGAACGGGAGGTTCATTATGGATGTGTAGCCGATAAATCTGCGGCAACTGCATGATGCCATCATGTCAATTTGGACCAAGACATTGTTGAGTCAATGCCATGAAGAATTATGGCAGTTCTGAAGGCAAAAGCAATCCAGTACTAGCAAGATGTATCTAATACAATGTGTATTTCTATGCAAATGTATACAAAATGTTTTCCGATTTATTTTTGTTTTTTGCTGACACTGAAAATGATGCTATTTTAGCTGATGTGCTTTTTCTTCACTAGTATTCCAGAGACTCCTGTCGACTTATTCCTCTGCTCCAAAGGTATGTATCGTTGGAGCAGGACCAGCAGGTTTCTACACAGCACAGCAACTCCTGAAGGTCAGATTCCATTCCGTGTTTATTCTGTGTTCTATGTGT
The DNA here is from genome assembly GCA_025084515.1 of Ancistrus triradiatus. Taxonomy (NCBI): domain Eukaryota; kingdom Metazoa; phylum Chordata; class Actinopteri; order Siluriformes; family Loricariidae; genus Ancistrus; species Ancistrus triradiatus. The sequence continues at coordinate 9,372 of JAJAGP010006945.1, read as the reverse complement.
GTTACATTTTGTGCTCTACTGGACTAGAAAGTAATCTCAAAGCACTGGGCCATTATTGATTAAGTGATATCGCTGATTGTTTTATTGTTATAATTAATGCTAAGTCAGTGGTGGTTGTTTTTGTGATGCATCTGCGCTGACCGGTGCAGGAGAGTGAAGGAAATGAGTAGCGTTTTTAATTCATTTCTAATTTTTATAAGGAACGTCCATCCCTGAACCGAGGAGGGGGCCTCAGAGTACACCTCTCACCATCTTACAACGGAACCATCGCAGCCCTTCCCCAATCATGTGTGAATGGCACACGTGGCCACTGTCGTTAATGGCTATGTCAATCTGCATATTACACTGATCACCGGTCCCATTGTTATGCAACGGTGCTGGTACCAGTCGTTATGCAAAGTGCTGTACATAAGATTGGGGAAGTTTTCCAACTGCTGAGACTGAAGAAGTCACTTAGATGAGTGACGAAACGTTTCTCCAACAAAATCTATGTCCAGATGAACAGATTCAACTTCTTGGATTTTCTTACCTGGATCATTGAGCATGCATCAACACGATCCTTCAAACTGTGCAGAAAGAACAGCTTCCAGACTCATTCCAACTGAGCTGCTGACCCACGGTACAACAGTGTCACTCACTTGGTGAAACCCAGGACTGGGTATGCAAAAATTTACCTCGGAAAGCAAAAATGGTGGACAGATGAGCCCAAAATAGATCTCCTTCATGTTCTGTTTACAGAAAACATAACGAGGACTAGTTAACTAGGGTTCACTGATTTCTGAGTCCCTGCTGCATCTCTTTCTCGGTGACATGAATTTGTTTATGGCATCGTAAAATCCAAACAGTACCAAAGAATTGAGTGCAAATTAGTAAACAACATCTCTGGAGGCATTGCTTCTTTCAGCAGGTCAATGACCCAAAGCTGCATCGATACAGAAATGGTTTAAGACAAAGCAGTGGACTGTTCTGAAGCAGCAATCAATAGTCCCGATGTCGGTCACCTGTGGAGAAATTTCAAAGTTGGGAGAAGGCACTATTCAAACTAGGGAAACCTGGAGCAGATGGCAGAAGAAGAGTGGTTCAAGATTCCAATATATTACTATAGTTTAGACATGGTGTTAATCAGCTAAAGAAACAAAGAAGCACAAACCAAGATTCCAATAAAGGTGGCTACAGGAAACGCTTGATTTCAGTTATTCTTTCCTCGGATGTCTCAGAAAGTACCATAATATTATGGAACAGAAAATACCTTCACCTGTATTTAATGTGTTTGGGTGGTGCAGCAGTCTAATGCACTAGCCCACCACTGTCGGGACGTTGGTAATAATCCTGGGGGTAACCTCCACCCTGGGTGGGCATCACATGCAAATATGATTGGGTTATTTGTGGGACGGGAGGCTAGTTGGGGGATTATCTCTTAGCGCAGCAACATTTTGGTCATGACTGTATGTATGTGCTTTTTCTCAGGCTAGGGGTGACGTGGTTGTGGACATCTATGAGCGCCTGCCCGTCCCTTTTGGCCTGGTTCGGTTTGGAGTGGCCCCGGATCACCCTGAGGTTAAGGTCAGTCTTTATCGATTGCCCTTTCAATGCAAGTTTGCAAGTTCAAATCCCGGTGATACCATAAATCTGGGGCCTGATCTCCAAGAGAACTCCGGGTCTGGGTGTCAAGGCATTTGTAAACTCCTAAGAACGTGTTCAGTTAGTGCTTTTCTCCAGCCATACTGGTCTGCCAAGTAATGTGTGAGCTACAGTTCAAAAGGAGGCAGTGGCTGCCTTTGTGCCTTAAGGGAAGCACATGTTGGCCAAAGTTCATGTTTACTCTGTGTGTTCTGAAGCAATTATGAATTCCGATAAGGACTTAAAAAACAAGCTTTACTTTAATTCAGCTTGAACTTTGCCAAGCATTAGTGTGCATGTGGAGTCTGTGCATAGGTGTACTATTTGCTCCAGTTTCCGCACATCTCTCACTGACTGGGAAAAGAAAACCAGTACAACCCATAAAGTTATCAAACTAACAAACATCCCATTTTTCCTTTTCCTCTCTCCATGCTATTACACAGACATTTATCTAGGAAGCCATGCCTAGTGTTCCAGAAAGAACCAATCAGCTCTCACCACTCCAAGCAGCTGCACATGTACTGCATTAGGGATGGAGTAAACAACAGAAAGTAGTGAGAGATAAACAAAAACATGGCCAAAATAGAGAATTAGAGAGAGTTAAAAAGAAAGTAGGAAAAACAAAACCCATCATTCCCAATACTCTGATACGTAACACTGACTGACGTCCACACAAGGATGTCCATCACAGAGACCTTCACCTTTATCCCAGAGTGCAGTGTCTGGAGGCTTAAGTACAGCCGTACCTCGGTTCTCGAGGAGTAATGTAAATAGAATGAATCCGTTCCAGATTAGAAGAAAATCCTCACTGTAAGGCATTATATGCGTTAATGGAGTTGTATTGTACAGGGGCTCCCTGATGTATGATGGAGATATGTTCAACAAATCCATCATAAGATAAATGTATCATGAACTGATGAGTGGGACTGTGGTGGCCTAGTGGGTAAGGTACTGGACTATGGACCAAAAGGTCCAGGGTTCAAATCCCACCTCTGCCAAGCTTCCACTGTTGGGTCCTTGAGCAAGACCCTTAACCCACAATTGCTTGGATTGTAAGTCGCTCTGGATAAGGGCGTCTGCTAAATGCTGTAAATGTAAATGTAAATGAGTTTAATGAGTGTTTGGCAGAGCCTCTGTACTATATCATAGTGGAGTTTTTAAAACACTTACATTAACCTACAGTTGGCCAAAATAATAAGTGCAAGCTTATTTTATAATAAAGTGTTGAAAAATCTCTGTCGTGCTGAGTAATAGATTGAAAGTGAAAAATAAAAGCAAAACACTCACTCTATTGGTGAACTCCTGGCGCCAAGCCAAAGGAGACTTGAATAGGGTACTGTAGATGTAAAACGAAAGAAAAACACAATGAACACAGCGGAGAGCTTCACCTAGTAAGAGTTATTGAGAGACTGAATCACTGGGTACTGAATCGTGAATCATAATTCATGAATCGCGTTTCAGCTGAAACAGGTCTGGCAGCTTGACTGTCTTTATTTTTTTGACTCAATTTTTCTAGTCAAAATGCACCGAGGTGGTTGAGATCCGAGGTGTCACTCTATATAAAAATTCTACTCTTTTTCTTTATTTCCCTAGAATGTCATCAATACGTTCACACAGACAGGCCATCATCATCGCTGCTCGTTCCATGGCAATGTCAACGTTGGAAAGGACATCAGTGTGGAGGAGCTGAAGAGAGCCTACCATGCTGTTGTGCTTGTGAGCAGCACTTTCACATCTTTTTTATTCTGTTGCCCATTTCCTTTAGTGAATGTTTGTTAAACATTTCCCAAATAAGCATGGTTGAATCTGCATTTGATCAGAGCCACGGGGCAGAAGGAAATCGCTCTGTGGGAGTTGCCGGGGAAGACTTGGGCGGTGTGTTCTCAGCTAGAGACTTTGTGGGATGGTACAACGGACTCCCCAGAGATAGAGAGGTAACACGGACTCTGTTTCACTTTCCTCTTTCCTACCGCATTGTAGGATTTTAAAAGAATTTAATTGTAAATCATGGTGGAAAATAAGTATTTGGTCACTCACAACAAGCAAGATTTCTGCTCTCACAGACCTGTAACTTTTCTTTAAGAAGCACTTCTGTCCTCCACTCGTTACCTGTATTAATGGCACCTGTGTTGACCTCGTTATCTGTATTAAAGACCACCTGTCCACAGCCTCAAACAGTCAGACTCCCAAACTCAAACCATGGCCAAGACCAAAGAGCTGTTCAAGGACACCAGGAAGAAAAATTGTAGACCTGCCACCAGAAACTAAAAATCCCCAGAAAATACACGAAGGGACCTGATGAATGACCGCAGAGGAGCTGGGGACCAAAGTAACAAAGGCTACCATCAGTAACACACTACGCGAGAGGGACTCAGAATCCTGCAGATGCAGGCGTGTCCCCTGCTTAAGCAAGAACATGTCCAGGCCCGTATTGCTTTCTGGCCATATATCGTGAGATCTTAAGCCAAAACCTCCTTTTGGGAGTGAGAGCATTGAAGATGGAACGTGGCTGGGTCTTTCCAGCATGACAATGATCCCAAACACACCGCTCGAGGCATCGAAGGAGTGGCTCCTGGAGTTGGCCTAGCCAGTCTCCAGACCTCAAACCCCATAGAAAATTTGTGGGGGAGTGGGAAGTCTGTTGTTGCCCATCGATAGCCCCCAAAACATCACTGCTCTGGAGGAGATCTGCATGGAGGAATGGGCCAAATACCAGCTACAGTGTGTGCCAACCGTGGTGAAGGAAATGTTTGACCTCGGTCATTGCCAACAAAGGTTATGTTACAAAGTATTAGTTGAAGTTTTGTTATTGACCAAATACTTATTTTCCACCATAATTTACAATTAAAATTCTTAAAAAAATCCTACAATTTGATTTCCTGGATTTTTTTCCCCTCATTTTGTCTTTCGTAGTTTCAAGTGTAGCTATGATGAAAATTACAGAGCTCTCTCATCTTTCTAAGTAGGAGAACCTGCACAATCAGTGGCTGACTAAATACTTTTCTTTTACCCCACTGTACCTGTATATTTAATGGCTACACCATTCATGTATAGTAAGTAGCTAGACTTTGTAGATGTTTTGTAGTGTAGCGTTTCTATACCCATTTGCAGTACGACACTGCTGGTGGTTTAGTCTGAAAGAGGAACTTTTCCAGACTGCCAGGCAGCATTAACCAGGCTTTATACTCCCCCATCTTGTTGCACACTTTCGATAAATTGCATTTGTGCTAAACCAAATCCATCCCATTTTATGCCCGCTTTTCCTGTTCAGAGCCTATCCCTGAATTCTCTGAATGCAGGCCGTTCGAACCGTCCTTCACTTTGCAATTCCAACCCACGATGCCAGGGACCCAGGTCTTTGCGGACTGATGTTCCCAGAATCTGGCTCTCGTCCTCAAGCCACAGCAGCTGTGAACACAACAGTATCATTTCCCATTTATAGTATTTAACAGACACCCTTGTATAGACGGAGTGGTTTAGCCAGAGCTAATTTATAAGCCAGAAGTTAACACAAACACAGAAAGGAATGCTATTTTGTAAACTAGGGTTTCTCAGCTGCTGGGCTTCCACCCTGAAGTGGGCCCAAAGCATTCTTTTACATCTATCTGTCTGCCTGTGTTGACTATTACGTTTGCAAATTTATCGGTTAGGTTTCGTGAGCCTCCTCCCAACAGAACGCAATCTATAAATGATAATATACCAGGTTGGACCTTCTTTTGCCTTCAGATCTGCCTTAATTCTTCATGGAATAGATTCAAAAAGGTGCTGGAATCATTCCTCAGAGATTTTGGGCCATATTGACACACTATCTATGACATCCATGATGTGAATCTCCTGTTCCATCACATCAAGAACATATCCCCCACACCATTACACCACCAGCAGCCTGAACTGTTGATACAAGGCAAGATGGATCCATGCTTTCAGTTTTTTAAATGTTTACAATTGTGACTCTACCATCTGAATGTCACAACCGAAATGAGGACTCATCAGACCATGCAATGTTTTTCAAATCTTCCATGCCTGACTAGTGTAGTTCTAACCTTGCTTCTGTATGAATAGTCACTGATGATGCAAGGTTAAATAGAGGTAAGTCATTCAGGATGTGGAAAAAAAAAACATTGTCTGGACCTTTCCAACGCCAATAAATCAACCATGATTAAAAAAAAAGAAACTATAGATATTCATTACATTGTAGTGCTGGAACATTTTAAAGAGGACACATTGGCCAGCAAAAGTTATTGTTCTGGAATAAAGTTTTCTGTAGGTTAACTTGACTCCTACTACATACTGCCAATTCAATACTGCTTCTGTTATTGAAACCACTATAATCTGAGGAACCTGTCCTTCTGTTCTATAGCTACAGCCAGATCTGAACTGTGAGACTGTGGTTATTCTGGGACAGGGAAACGTTGCACTGGATGTGGCAAGAATCCTGCTCTCTCCAGTGGAACTGCTAAAGGTCGGTACAGCCCAGATTAATACAGATAATGTTTTATGCCCTTTTATGAACACGTTCTTGCAGTGCTGTTGTTACAGATATTGCACAATGTATTGCAATAGCACACAGCATCCGTAGCATATACTGTCCTACGTATCACACTCTCCGGAAATGCACAACACTGTGGCTGATTACATTTACAGCATTTAGCAGACGCCCTTATCCAGAGCGACTTACAATTGGTACAGTCTTACAATCTGAGCAATTGTGGGTTAGGGCCTTGCTCAAGGACCCAACAGTGCAAGCTTGGCAGAGGTGGGATTTGAACCCTGGACCTTCTGGTCCATAGTCCAGTACCTTACCCGCTAGGCTACCACAGTTACTGAGGGATCTATTGTTCTTTTGCACAATCTTGTTGCACTTCACAGTCCTCAGATCCGCCAGTAAACTGTTGAAAAAAGCGACAATGTACAGAACAAGCACATATTTATAAAGATAAATGAACAGACCTCACTGGCTGTACACAACCAAGAGGGAATGAGTCCACTTCAAGAAACAGGCAATGCAGGATCACCTTTTAAACTCTTTAAACCTTTAAGCAGATTACATACTTTTCCATTTCACAAGCCTTCTTGGCAGAGAAAATTGCAACACAGACCATAATGCAGGTAGTTCATGCAAACTAAATTGAATAACAAATGTAAACAAAACATCAAAGTATAACATAAATTCACATGCTAAAACCTTTTTTTTAAACTTGACCAGCTGTTCAGAGTTAAAAGACATTTGTATTTCCTTGTTAAGGCTATTAGGACTTCAGTTTGGTACAAAAACGCTTATAATAATAAATAAATGAGTAAATTGCCTTTGTATTTGTGCTTAAATTTGCAGTCTATGTATGTAATTCTTTGAAATAAAAAAAAGATTTCAATCTGTCAACTCTTAAATCTTAGGCTTTCTTAGGCGTAGAGGGTCCTGAGGGCTCCCCATGGTTTCCCTGTATGAAAGTTAGACATTCTTGAAATTGGTGAATAAGTCATGTATCCTTCCTATACAGAAAACCGATATTACCCAGCATGCACTGGAGGCTCTCTGTGCTAGTCGGGTGCGCAAGGTTCTGATCGTGGGGCGAAGAGGGCCTCTGCAAATTGCATGCACCATTAAGGTATGTTGTCATTTTGTTTGTCCTAATTCCATTCCTCCTCTTCCTGCCAGATCGGTCTTTTTTTTCTTCATGGTCTGACCTCTAATTTTCTTTCTGGCACTGTTCTTTTCTCATGCGTTCTTTTACTCTTTTTTTTTTATAACTGCAGCTGTATCTTGAAGATGTTTTATATTGTAAATTTCATACTCTCTGGGTCCGGTGTCGAGGATGTTACATCAGGCTTAATTTGTTTTGAGGCTCTTTCTGTTGATCACTTTCTCTGTCTTTTTTTATTTTTATTTTATTTTTATTTTTTTTAAGGAACTCAGAGAAATGATGACCTTACCTGGTACCAAAGCTGACATGCTCCCTGCTGACTTTGAGGGCTTAGCTGAGGCTCTGAAAGGTACAAATGCACACAGAACAGTATCAGAATTCACAGATCCTTAACAAGAAATATACTTCTTTTTTTAACCCTCTACGTTTAACCCTATTTGCCCTGGTCGAGGTCTCAGGGGGGTCTGACACCTATCCTGGAGAACACAGGGTCCAGGTGTAAGTGTGCTCGGGACATCAGTCTGTTACAGATGATCTTTCTTAGTGTGTTTTTGTTTCAGCTTAATTTGAGAAAGGATGTCAGGGTTTGTTGAATATCTCCTTCTAAACCAACAAGGTATTTCCCCCTTTGCTGCTGTAATACCCTCCTTTCTATGAAGGTTTTGGGATTTTAGATTTTGGAACATGACTGCAGGGATTTACATCCCGTTAGGAGTAGGCGATATGGCCAGAATCCTCTGTCACGATACATGTTGTTTTTTATCACAATATATGAATGTCTGAAGAAATTTAGCCTGCACTGTGGTGCAATATTTGTGTAAACTATTGTCTTATATTTTTAAATTTTATACCTATTTTAGACTGTTCATAATTGATTACTAATACTTATACTCTTCATAATTTATTATATTTCCTTTAAAGTGTTCTCTCTTCATTTTTATATTTAGCCTTATTCTATTTATTACTATGAACTTATTAATTCGGTAACTTGGTTTAGTTGTTGCGTATAACAGCTATCCTGCCCAAGGAGCCTTTCTGAGTCTCTGAGGGTTCCTTCCTTATGAAATATTGCGAGTTTTTTCCTTGCCACTGTTGCCTCAGGCTTGCTCAATTAGGGCTGTGGGTTTATTAGCTGTAGAGCTGCTTTATTGTAAAAAGCTGTAGAAGTTGGTACGTTTGAATTCGCAAGCACTTCGTGCAGTCAGTGGACAGCTCCAGAGACACCCGGAATTTGCATGTTCTCCCTAGGTACTCTCATTTCCTCCCACATTCTTAATTCTATTTAATCCGACCCCAGATTTCTGCCAAAGCCGGATTGCAGGACGATTAAAGTGTTTCCGATGTTCCCGAGTCCAGTGGCACTATACAATGGCTGCACACAACTTGATCTGATACTTGTGGGTGTATGATCATCCATTGAAATCCACTCCCTTAGAGTTCTTGCTCATCCATATGGCGAAACTCAGCAGTAACTTAATCCCCATGGATCAGTGGCTGATGCTTCCAGATGTTTTTACTTCACAATAACAACTTGATTGAGCAAAAACAAATGGCTTATTCAAAAAGGGCTACATAATGCGCACCAGCTGCCTAGACGTGCCATGTTCTTAAATGTATTGTTTTATTTATTATACATACTATTCTTTTATATTCCGAAGTTTTATAGTATGTGTATGTTTCGTTCATATTGTATTAAATTTAATATTATAGTCTATATATTATATTTCATTCTATTTCCTTTAAATGTTCTCTTTTTTATTTTTACATTTAGCTTCTGATTATTGAAACTTTTTTTTATGAACGTATTATTTAGGTGGCTTGGTTAATTCTTACATATAAAATCTAGGCTCCCTGAAGAGGATGGGTCCCTTTTTGAGTCTTAGTCCTCCCAATGTGTCTTCCTTATAACATTTAGGGAGTTTTTCCTTGCCCCTGATGCCCTAGGCTTGCTCAATTAGGGCTGTGGCTCGAAATAGTTAGAAAGCTGCTTTGGAACAATTCTCCAGTGTTGACTTCATGATGCATTTATGCTGGGGTGCTTCTTAACTGAAAGCAAAACATTTTCCTGATCTAACTGATTAGATTCCAGTGTTTTTGTCTGTGCTGTTTC
>JAJAGP010006944.1:0-16988 GCA_025084515.1 Ancistrus triradiatus | reverse complement strand
AAAGTGGGAAGTTTATTCCATAGTTGGGGGGCCATGTATGAGAAAGCCTTTCCTCCTGCTGTGACTTTTTTAATTCTAGGAACTTAGAGGATAGCAGCGGACGCAGACGTGCAATATTGCGTAAATGGAAAAAGGCTGACCGAGAGAGATTGTATGTGAGGCTCAAAGGACAGAAGGGGATCAAAAAGGACACCAAGATTATGAGCAGAGGGAGAAGGAAGGACTGAAACATCACCAATAAGGAGAAAAGTGTTAGAAAAAGAAATTAGACCTGATTTTGTTCCAGTACAGAGGAGTTCTGTTTTCTGGGTATTTAAGAGAAGACAGTTTGCCCGAAGCTAGGAATGTAGATCATTAAGACAACCTAGTGAGACAGTTTGGGGGAAAGGAATCAGATGGCTTAAGACTGACATAGACTTGAGTGTCATCGGCATAGCAATGAAATTTCAAACCATAATGGCGGAAAATGTCACCAAGGGGAGTGATGTAAATGATGAACAATAGTGGCCCAAGAACTGAACCCTGGGGAACGCCCTGACGGGAGAGAACAGAGTCAGATACATGGCTCCCCATACAAACAAAATGGTGCCTGTCATTTAAATATGAAGTGAACCAGGACAGTACTAAGCCAGAAAGTCCAATGCTAGAAAGTCTAGACAGAAGTAAGTTGTGGTTTACAGTATCAAAAGCATCAGTAAAATCAAGTAGGAGTAGTATAGAGACCTGACCTTTATCGGCCACAAGAAAAAGGTCATATAAGAGAGCTGTCTCAATACTGTGTTGCGGACGAAATCCAGATTGAAAACTTTCAAAAAACATGATTCGAGGACAAAAAATCAAGTAGCGGAGAGGCTACGACAACCTTGGAGATGAAAGGGAGATTTGAGATGGGAAGGAAATGACCAAGAACAGAACTAGCAAAGACAGGCTTTTTAATAAGAGGAGTAACAGCAGCTAGCTTCCATGGTGAAGGAACATATCCAGTAGAGAGTGAAAGATTGTCGAGATGACAGATAGGCTCAGATATGGAAGGTGCACAAGACTGTAAGAGAGAGGTAGGAACTGGGTCAAGTGATGACGTAGTGGGCCTAGAAATTTAGTAAAGATTTTAGATATGAGAGTTGAATCGACAGAAGAGAAGGTGGTAAGAGTACCAGATAGAGATACATACGTGAGAAAAGGAGGTTCAAATGGTGGAGCATCCTGTAGATCCCGGTAAATGTTTTAGAAAAAATTTAGAAAGGCAGAGCACAAATCAGGCGAGGCAGTGGTAGAGCCACGAGGGGGGCGAGGAAGCTTATTGACTATGGAAAAAAGCTTCTTGGGGTTCTCACCAGCTTTCCTAAACACCTCAGAGTAGTAAGACAAGCGCGCCTTATGTAGTTCTGCCTTATAATTAGATACATGTTCAGTAAATGCCAGAAAATGAACATGTAACCCCGAGTTCTTGTAACGCCGCTCTGAGCGCCAGCCATAACCTTTAAGGTACAAATCTCTGGGGAGAACCATGGGGAGGTATGGGAGGAAGGCACAGATTTAGTTTTTATTGTTGCAAGTGTGTCTAAGATATCTGCTAACGTTCTGTTATAGAATAACACCCCTTCATCTAGAGAAGAAAGTGAATTGGTATATGAAAAATTGAATGAGTTGAGCAGAGCAGTAAAGGAAGATGGACTGACAGCAGAAATATTACAATCAGAAAATAGGACCATAGACCAGGGCTTAGGAACAGGAAGAGAGACACAGCATGAAGTGAGTAAGTGGTCGGATAGTACAGTACAATGACCTGAGACATTACTAACAACCCCTGAGTTAGAACAAATTATATCAAGAATTTGACCATGCTTATGAGTTGGAAAGTTAACGTGTTGAGATAAATCAAAACAATTTAGGAGGGACAGAAAGTCTTATGTCGTGGAGGCTCCTGAGCGGGCGCTTGCAAAGTCTCAGTCAAAAAACATATAGCAAGGTGGTGTTGTCTAGTGAAGTCCTGGAGAAATGTAGTTTTATCAGTGAGTGACAGTGTTTATGACAGAGTGCTGGTCCAAGGCACCACCTGTAGAACACTGAAGTCCACTCCACGAAGTGTTCTATATGGCTGTCTTCTGTATCCTAGAGCTGTAATCCAAACCTCAGGAGATCTAGTCCTGGGGGCAGTTAGAGGGAGATGATACCTTTGACCACAAAGGTGGTGTGAAAAACACTTTCTTACTCTCAACACCAAGAAAACGGAGGAAATGGTTTTTGACCCTAAATCTATTGGAGATCATACACCATTAGTTATACATGATCAGAATATAGCACAGGTTAGTTCTTATAGATATCTGGGCATACATATGGATAATAAACTAACATGGAGTGTCCAGGTAGAAAGTGTTTGCATAAGGGTACAACAGCAATTACACTTTCTTCGTAGGTTGAGGGCTTTTGGTGAGGCCAGAAAGTGTTGCTTCTCTTTTATCGTGCTGTAATTGAGAGCATTCTGCGGTATGGCATCTCAACGTGGTTTGGTAACCTTAATGTGAAGTTGAGAACCCAGATCACCCGACTTATACAGAGGACAATGAAGATCATTGGAGTCACGCAGTACCCTACACTTCAGTCTGTCTTTGATGAAACAGTCATTAGGCAGGCCCAAAAAATAGTTTCAGACCCCACGCATGTTCTCTATTCTGAGTATCAGCTTCTTCCGTCAGGTAGACGTTTTAGAATGCCCCAGTGCAGGCTCAATCGTTTAAAGAACTCTTTTGTCCAATGTCCATTAAAGCTTTAAATGCAATGTGTGCAAGAAGTAATCCTTCGTAATGTATGGTTGAATGTCATGGATTTGAATTGGTGGTTGTGTGTTTTTATTGTCATATTTATGTTTTTTTATATAGCAGGCACTGTATTGTATGTGTCCAAGACAAATTTCCCTCGGGACAATAAAGTTTTATCTCATCTCATCTCTATCTCACAATGGATATAATGGGGTCTTCTTGCAATCCCAATAGAGCAACACAGGCGGTAGATTGAAGGATCCAGGCGATGTGAGGAACGTAGACAGCGGAGATCATCAGAGGAGTAAACAAGTTGAGGACTGGGATGATAGTCAGCTACACCAGTAGTTGCTACTACGGCAGTATGTAGTTCAAAAAAGTAAACGAGAAACAGTAGTGATGTGACATACATCCTCACTGCAAGCCACTCAGCAAGGCCACCAAAAGTGGTGCTGTAGCCTCCGGCAAAAGTGGATAGTAATAATTAGCGTACAAGTAACAATCGCGATACGAGGCCACGTTAGCCAACACACCACCAAGCACCAGCCAGACAATCAGAGAGCGACATCAGTAGCCAAAAAAAACTGACAGCAAAATGAGCAAAAGAAATTTAGTCACCTCCCAGTCGCTCGGGCCGCGTAGTATGAAGAGGGCTCGTAGACAAACGTAAAGCTCATAGATAAAGCTGCCAGCCAAGCCGGCTAGAGCTCTATACGCATCAGGAGTGCAGCAGCAAGCAAATACAGCGCAGTGCAGTTGATCTATATTAACATTATACTTGCACGTTCACGTGTGTTTTATTCATGACTATTGAGTGAGAATACGGATTATTATCTTGTGTCGACATGACATAAATCCTAGCTGGAAATCTCACAGCTGAAAGGTCTACTAGGTTTGTTATGCACACGCCTGCTATGCAAGACACGGGATAGTTTACATGAGGAAAACACACCAGGGGAAGAAATTCAGAAGAATCTGGGGCAAAACATTATCCAGCAGTCATTTCATTTTTTGTCTAAACACTCTGAAAACTCATTGTTCTCTGTTGCTTTATTTAATTTCCCTTCTCTTAATGTGTTGGAGATTTCGCCGTGTCTTTTTCACATCGTCAACATAAAAAAACAAAGACATGAGTGAAGTTTAGTGCAGGAAGCTCTAATTTGTGTTTTTTGTGAGCATGAACATTCTAGAATGCATTTAGATAAACAAGAAAATGGTTCCATCCAGTCACTGTGAGCTTTATCCCCATCATTCTCCAGCCTTTCAGTTATATTTCACCAGATATTTTCTTTAATGTCCATGTTTTTAGAGTCACCGTGTTGCTTGTCCTATAAGCTCTTGATGCATGACAACCGAGCTCTGATTGGTCAGTCTGATTGTAACACGCGCGAAAAATGCAGAAATTAGAACAGGCTCAGATTAAACATTTTATACAGTGTCCCAATCCCATACCTAGCCATCATCATGTCTTAAGATGTTTTGACAGGCTTAGATAAGACATCTTGAGACATTTTGTTAAACTAAGACGTCTCAAGACATCTTAAGACGGATTGAATGAAGACATCTCTGTTTCTTGAGACATGGAAGTAATAATTTTGTGTGTCTTGAAGACAAGGCATGACATGTCTTGAGACACAGAGATCTTATGTCATAAGATGGTTCAGTTTAGAGCAAATAATACTTCTCAAGATGATTTTATGGCTTTTTTATAAGAGTGACACAGTGAAGCAGTAGTTAGTGCTGTCGCCTCACAAATCCCTGGTTCCAACTCATCCCCGGACTCTGCCTGTGTGGAGTTTGCATGGGTTTACTCTGGGTACCCCTCCCACATTCCAACGACGTGTGTTTTAGGGTAACTGGCATTTCTGAAATGCCCTTGCGGTGTGAGTGTGTAAGTGTATGTGCTCTAAGATGGATTGGCATCCTGTCTAGGGTTGTTCCTGCCGTTCCTGACTTAATGAATTTGAAAACTATTTTGCCGTTTGTAAGATGATGTGAACGTGTGTGGTTGTTGTTTAATATTGATATAATAAATAGTTTAATTTTATTTTAGTTGTGTGATTTAAGGTAAAATAAATTAAGTTCTGAAGCAGTGCGGCAATAATTTTGATATTGCATCAGAAACTGATATTTTTTAAATGTTAAATGTCATGCTAAGTACATTTTACTTAATACTGCCACGTTATTATAGCAGTAAAATTTAAAGTATTAGTGCAAATTGAAAATTTTCAAGTAAATGCTTGTAATCCTAAAGTTATTTTTTCATTGTATTTATAATCACATTTCAAGTTAGCTATGAAGATTGTACATTAGTTGTAAAACAGTGTAAGCCATCTGCATAAAAAATGTCAGGAAGGTATCTGAAAAATGACATAAGATGAAAAAAAAAAAAGATGAAAAAAAAAATTTAAATATACAACATTAACATAAAATTTAAGTAAAAATGATAATGGGTCACTAGATAGAAACAATTTATTTATCTGCAAACTATCAATGTAGTATGTATATTAATATTAATGATTAATATTAAAAATATTTATAAAATAAAAGTAGATTTGTATAAAAATAAATATTATGCATCCTACATCTTGAGACGTTCTTATAGTCAAGACGTCTTAAGATGCGTGTCTATAGACATGCCTCAAGATTATGAAGATGTCTTAAGACATCATAATGTGTCTTAAGACATGGCATAAGACATCTCAAGACATGGCGATGGCTAGGTAAGTAAAGTCAATGTCTGATTTACCCTGGTTTACATTCCTGGGTTTACATTTACACCCTCAATGTGCACCTATATTGCAGACAATGTAAACCCAACCCTTCACCCTAACACTTCTACACTGCCACTGCTGTGTTCATATTAATCTAACAATAGTTACAAAGCTATTAAGGTGGTAGCAGATTGCACGTAAACTAGCATAACTTGACTAGCATTGACTTTAAAACCCATCTGGTACCGAATTAGTTTTTAATTTTTGTTTACATCCAAATTCATCATAATCCTGTAAGGTTTTGTTTGTAGACATCTTTATATGTCACCTTGCTATCTACCTCACCTTAACCTCGCAAATCCTATTTTTCATGGATGCATGGACCTTGCCCATGATAATACCATCTGAAAGCAAAGCTACTCTGCTAGAGTTGAAGGGATTTATACCCATTCTTTAATTCAAGTTTCAGAAATTAAAGATAAAGCCATAATATGCTACACCCATCAATGCCTATTTATTATGCAGGTTGTATTTTATTATTAATATTTTTATAATATTAATAAATATTTTATTTATTCCTTTGTTGAAACTTTGAATCATCTCTATTTATCATCCATCCAGCCTGAACAATTCTTCAGCTCTCCTTGAACATTGTTCTACTACAAAGCAGTGGTAAGCCCACCCCTAAATTGAAATGGGAACAAAAGTGGAAACGCTTGAACTGGAAGGAATGAATAATTACAGGATTCTTCACCAGTAGGACAGTCCATTTATACCAAAACACAAACACGTTTCTGGAAGAGATTTATTTCAGGACTGAATCACAGAACCATTACACAAATCTTATGCACTCATGTTGGACTCAACTTACATAATCAATGAAGAATACATTCATACACCTACATTCCTACATAGTTTGTTAATTGTGTTGTTGTCAGTGCATTACAAAATGTGTGGTTATAAATGTGATTAAAAGCCCAGATATCTCTTCCAACATATTTCTTTCCCTCCTGGTCTAAGTTATTGCTTCCCACCACCTCTTTTCTGAGCCAAGATATGGTAACAAAGTATAATAACTTTTAGATTGTTATTTTCCATTGCATGCACAGAGTATGATCAAAACAAATCAAAGTTTACAGAGTAAAGAGACTGAAGATATAACAGATATAACAGACACCTTTATCCAGAGCAACAGGAACTTTCCCAACTAGTAGTTCAGAGCCTTAACTATGGAGCCACTGCTTAATGTTTCCATACAATAAAGATAATGAAGGTGAAGATGAATGTTTCTTTATGAAGAAATAATTAGAAAATTAAAGTCTAGCTACTAAAGATGAGGATACAGATCAAAGTTCTCTTGTGAGGATTAGGAAGAAGATTAACATTTTAGTTATTGAGGATAAGGTTGAAGTTTTAGATGAGTAGCATTGTCAAAGTTAACATGTTCAAGCGATGTAAGGGATTAAATGTTTTAAATGTTTGATAACACTAGATAAAATATAAGGGAGTAGATAAGAAATAAGAAGTTTATCTATTACATATAAAGCTGAAGGGAGATCTGTTAGAAGAAAACTTCAAACATCTGCAATGAAAATGTGTGATTTTGTAATAGTTAATATAAAACTACAGCAAATGCTCGTTCTGTTTAAAAAAAACAATAGTATTTTCAGTGGACCCAATGTCTACTGAGACCAAAAATAATCAACCCTACAAAAAAAAAAAACAATTATTCAAATGATTTTTGACTTGGTCTTAAAAATCTGGTTTGTTTGAATTGATTAACTCAAATTAGGGTTCAGTAGGAACAGCTTCTAGACTTTTTAATTGTCAGCTCTTTTGTTGTTCTCGGTGCTCTTTCGAATTTCCTTTAACAGGTTCTCCTTGTTGTTCTTGATGTTTAATCCAGATTTCTTCAGCAGATCTGAGATCATTTCTGAAGTGTATTCTAGTTTGAAAGTTTTGTATCTTTTTTTGTACTCGTCCACTTCTCCTGAGGAAACAAACATCAAATATTTACAGCGGTGTCATGAGGATTAAGAAAAGTTTAGCAAAACCTGCTGGATCTGTAAATGTTGGCTTAGACGGACTCGAGGCATCACCTCGGCAGTTCACAGAATTGAACAGAGGGATGTGGATGACAGTCGGAGCATTTGGCTTCCTGAAAACATAGAAGTCCTTAGGTTCTGCTTCTGGACTGTGGTGTATCTCGATGTCAGGGAAAGGGATCTCAAGCTCCTTACAGATGTCAGTGGTTTTAGTCAGTGTCTGCAACCAAAACAAGGTAATAAAGTAACAAATATCATTCAGTAATTTCTCTAGCAGTATGAATATTCTGCCTAAATTCCTTACATTTCTCTTTAAATTTGGAAGTAGATTCTTAGTTTCCACTTTTTAATCACCATAACCAAGCCATTACTTATTCTTTCATTTTAAGGTAGATCTGGGTGTTTTTCAGTTTTCATTAGCAATGAAACAGCTTATCTGTAATTTTAATTCTCACAAATTTGCAGAATTAAATTTCATAATTTTATTTTGAAATCCAGTATCAGGATGTTTCACACTTGAAGCATTCCAGCTTTTCACGTGGTTTCACAAGGCTGCATACTGCATAATCGTTATCATGGGAAAATGGTCATGGGCCAAACTGTGTCTTAACTCAAGTCCAAATCGATAACTTGTGTCAGGATATTTTCTGTGTTACCTCAAATGGATCATCACTATCACTGTAGTCGAGGGAAATGATGAGGTCAATTTCTCGCTCTTTTCTCAGCACTGAGAAGTATGGAGAGTTTAGTTTGAGCCCAGCATCCTCATAATATCTCATCTTTGTCCTTGAGAGACTGGGGTCAATACCGTCCACTGAAGGATAACACAAAACATAATGCAGTGAGTTTTGTTACTTTTTCATTTATTTTTATCTTGTGACCAGAGTATAATACTTCCAGGATGTACAGAATGATTTAGCAGGTACTTGAAGTCAGGACTCTACAAGACCATGTTCTTGTACTAACAGGTAAATTATATTACAATCACTATCTATTTGATGCATCACAGATTAAACCTGCTCTACAATGGTCTGAAGGTGGTCAGACCATCACTGGAGAGGGCAGAGTTGTTCATATAACAGTCTACAGTCAGTAACTTCATACCTAGAAAATAAACCTGTATGGTTGTTGAACTTGATAAATGCACCAGTGATTATAAGTGTATAGTTCCTAATAGTTTAAAAAAGTACTGCAGACCCTCTTTGCTCTGGAAGCATAAGTTCTCAGGACAGTGATTCAGAGTTACTACAGCTAACAATAACCATAAGAATATAAAAACTATAAGAAACATTTTAGTTACCAAGAGGCCAAGAAGAAATTACTAGTTACTAGTTAAAAACTAACTAAATTAGTTTTAAGTACTGCATTTAAAACCAACTGAAATAAAATTTACCTGTCATTTTGTAAAGAATGTTGTGTGTTGTTCCCCAGGTCCAATTCCAAATTACGTTCAAAATCTTTGTAATGGCACTAAAAATGTCTGAAAAGACAAGATGAACAAAATCAAATATTGTCTGATCTGATCTCAGGTCTGGACTTTGACAGTTCAGTCACGCTTGTCCTGTACTGTAGAGAGGAGGAATTTTGTGGAGCTGATTTATGAAGAGTCGATCAGCCATAGCATAACTTGCTAAGAGAGTAGGTGTGGTATTGTATGAGGAAGTATGTGAGGGTGGTGCTGACCCCTTTCTTGTTGCAGTTGCGATGGACAGGTTAATGGCTAAGATCAGACAGGACTTTCTATGGACTGGTATCTATGCTCACAAATTACTCTTCTGAAGTGTCTGTGTAAGAATAAGAGGGAGGGAGAGGTTGGTTGAGTTTAAATACTTTGGCTCGAATAATGGAGAATGTGACAGACAGGTAATAAGAAAGTGAGGCAGGGTGATATGGGTGGTGAAGAGTAGCAGGGGTGATTTGCAGTAAAAGCATATCTGCAATAGTGAATGGTTTGCAAGATGGTTTTAAGACCAGCTATATTGTTTGGTTTGGAGGCGGTGGTGCTGACAAAAGGATAGGAGTTGAAGATGCTGCAATTATCATTAGAAGTGTTTAGGATAGACAGGATTAGTAATGAGTATATTAGAGAGACAATGTACGTAAAACAGTTATGCGAAGAAAAGTGATGTAGGGTATATTTGTGAAAGGATAATGAGGATGTAACCACTAGGAAAGAGTAGAAGAAGAAGGGCAAACAGGAGGTTTATAGAAGTGCTGGTTTATGGAGGACATGCAAGTGGTTGGTGTGATAGAGATGGAGCTGCACGATCCGCTGTGGTGACCCCTAATGGGCCCAAACCTTGCCTTATACGGTTCAAATGGATTAAATGAGTAGAAGAAGGAAAAAAAACTCACTCCATTTATGGAAAACATCCCAGCTGAGAAAGTGAAGCGAGAATTCTTCTACTTTTTCCTGTGTGAAGTTTTCTTCTCCGATCCAAATTTTAGACTGAACAATCGTTTCAGGGAGGTTTTTATCTGAAGACAGAAAATGTGTCCCAAATATACATGTGTGTATTTTCTCAATCACTGATAACCAATTACTAATAAACATTAGGATGTCTAAATCCAGAGCAGCTTATTCTCGTTATGGTACATAGTACACATGGTACAGTGAATTCTAGTGCTAATATGTATCATATAATCTGAGATGTGAGACAGTGAGGAGAACTGAACCTCTTGTTAGTTCCTTTATCTTTGTGATGTGAACCAAAACGTCTTTCCCTTCCAGGGCAGCAATATTCAAATCCACAAGGTGGGAGAGGACCTGGCAAGCATGCTCCACCTCTGGGTCTGTTGGGTTACAGCGTATTGCATCAACTAGAACCAAACAATAAAACAGGTGGGTTATTTGAGTTAATAATAAGAACTTTGTGGAACTTTTATTATGTGTGGACACCTCTGTTGTTTCTGGAACATAAAAACCTAAAGCTTTAGAGTGCTTTCACATTTGTTAGTCCATTAATCCCCAAAATTAATGGAAACTTGTACAAATTAATAATAATAAATATTATTATTATTATTATTATTATTATTATTATTATTATTATATAATTCACACTACTGAAATGTGATAAATTAATCTCAAGCAAATTCCCGTATATGCAGCTAAAAGTGTACCTGAGATATTTGTACTCCTTGCACATCAAAAGTCATAGTTGGGCTTTTTGTCATTTCAGTGTCATTTTACTGTCAGACACAGTGAAATAAAACAAGATTCCTCCACCCAGAAAAAAATGTACTGTGAAATTTGACAGTAGAGCCATGAAGTGGCCAAATTACCACCAAAATTCATAGTAGAACTGTGAACATCATGGTCAAACTGTGAAAGTTCACATTAAAACTGTCAAGCAATTCACAATTTCACTATAAAAATTCACAGTACATTTTCTCCTGGGGAGGACCTACAGGTGCTACATAACGACATAAAACTACAGAGGGCAACACAGTATTAATTCTACAAAACACTTCATAAAGTGCACGTGTGCAAACAGTACAGTTAAACAATTACATTCATCATTAGATCAATAAGTAAATCTAAACATACATAGCATAAAATGACAATATATGAAAGAATGCTGAAATAAAAAGCACATTTAAATAATGAAATATGTCAAATTTAATTAGTTATTTCATTATTTATTTTATTTTGAAATGTAGTGAGCAAACATAAAAAGTATTATGCTACAGAAATAATCAAGTACAGATACCTAAAAAAAAAACTTAAGTATCATTTCAATGCATATATTCAGATTGGTGCAGCACCATGAAATAAATCATTAAACATATACATAAATATTTCATTATGTAATCACATTGATTAATGTATATGTTTTATGCAATTTCCTTTTAATGCACCCAGTTCAACTAAAACCGACCAAATTCTGCAAATGTGACAGTACCCTAATATAACCCAAAATAAGGATTAAATGCAGTTGATATTGATGGACTAATATACAGTAGGAGTTCTATACCTATGAGCTTTATCCAGTACCATATCTTTCCCCAGATGAACTTCTTAATCTCTGGCCATTCAGCCAGTGCACTTCCGCAAAGCCCTGCCAACAGTATGCACAAATAAACATTAAGTTTCAGTACAGATTTAAACGGGCAGATTTAATCCTTTCTTTCCTTGTATCCCTTTGTGAGGGTTGACTTAAACGTCTTACCTTGTAGGTACAACATGTCAGCCTCGGGACAGGATTTAATTTTACACCCTTTACTAAACTCACTTTCGAATGCAGACGAGTCTACAAACGCCCCAGTGAGGGAGTAACCAGACTCATCAGGAGTGATCTCAAACCAAACATCTGTAGCAAGAAAATACAATAAGATTGTATAGATAGAATAGATAGAAAATTCATAATTCCTTTGTACATGCTGACTGGAGGACTCTGTACCTTGGTTCAGGTCATTACATTTGCACTCCTGATCAATCACAGTGAAGATGGGATATGGATCTTTACTTCTCTTCTCCATATCGTGTCTCATATGGTTAATGACATGTTCGTCTATCTGTAAAAGAATTCACATTGTTGTTTTAGGTTATTAATGCACTACTTCTGAACCCACTAAAACATTCATGTCAATATTCATAATGTCAAATTTAAAGTTTTCATTTATCAACTGTGTACAAAGCAGGGACTGTAAGTAGTTCACTGATCTTACCTCTTTCACGAATCCTGATATTATCATACTTGCCCAGATATCCGTCATACTGAAGGTGTCTTTCTTTGTGTACTCAATCAGCTTTTTAATTTTATCCCAAATTGTAACTTTGGAATCTTTAGCAAGCCTGTCAGCAATGTCCGTTTTGATAGTCTCCAGATTGCTGGACCACCCTGGTTGTTTGTATAAAGACGCCATGCACCTGTAAAGGATAGATGGAAGAATTATAGACAATGCTGTCATTATGATATAACGTAAATTCAGATTATTCAGAATCAGTACCAGGTGGATCCTGAGACTCCACTCAGATACATGACAGAGTTCAGCAGTTCCTCTTCGTGTAGCTGCCACAATGAACCCAGCAGTGCCACCATCGCTCTCAAACCACCACCAGAACCCAACAGAGCAATGTTCGGAACCTCATTCTGCCATCAAACACCAGCACATATGTCTAATATTAATGGTTCATTCTCATAAAGAGTGGAATTCAGAGTTATACTGAACTCAAACTCAGGTCTCTAGAGATGTGATGGTACCATTTACCTCTGGGACGTGGATGCCATGCTTCCCTAAGCAGTTCTGAACCTCTGTTAATCTCTGGTATATGATCTGTTCTTCAACTTCACTCCGAGTATGTCCAATCTTCACCGGACTGAGAGTACACAACAACATAAACACCTTCATTTCCTTTATCACTTAGCACAGTGCTGGATTTTGATTTTTCTCACACTTTTTATTTTTAATCGAAACATTGGATAAATCTTTAAAAGATCCTCAACGTCACTTTTAATATAAATCGCTTAGACTTTCACAAAGCTCAAATTACCTTACACAGTGACCTGTTTCACACCGATCCATTTCTAAAAAAGCCAAACAATTGAGAAACATGATTTTGTGATTTGGTTAAAAACAGACTCTTCAAAACTACTTTACCAGGTCAGTACAGTTCAGTCATGGCACACATGAATTATCCAGTTCGTTATGGTACAGGAAACATAAATAAGTATTTATTGTATATATAAATGCCTTTGCAGCATATGAACGCATAACGAAAAGTTACATACATACCTTTACCTGTAGCTTCTGCTGTCTAAAGATTTGTAATAAGGCGGAGTTTAATTTGTGACTTTTATACAAAAAACTAGGGGTGGGTTACATGCAGGGAGAGGAGGATGCTTTTAGGTAAAATTTAAACTAACCAGTATGGAGTTCTGAGGAATTGTGTGTGGGTGTGACAGAGGTAAAGCTTTAAGGTAAATATCAGAGCAAGGCTTTGTATAGCAAATAATTGTCACAACACCTAATATGCTCTTGGATCTATGCGTGAGACCAAGCACATCTGTGCTTGATCTGGTGCTATATAAGATGTTTGAGTCCAGTAGGATCTCCTTGAAAAGTTACGTACATACATAAGGCTATATTCACACATCAGGCAAAGTGACCCAAGTCCGATTTTCTTGCCAAATCAAATAAGATTTGTGGTTTTTTTTTTTAATGGAACCTGTATTAGATGTCTGTCTGAATGGTTCAGGCTCTGCAACTGTCGCACTGCTTCATTTGGTTTGCATCCTTGGCTTCTCTAAACTTTGCTTTTAAGCTTTTTATTTTCCTTTGAAACTGGAGCCATCTCCTCCATTTCTTTATTAATCACAGTTGCAATATTCATTCATTCATTCACTTAACCGCTCAATCCTGGACAGGGTTGTGAGAGAGCCTGGGACTAGCCGGCAGCGTGTGGCGCAAGACATGGTGCCAATCCATTATAAGCTCACACACTCATACACACTCTCACACACTAGGGCTACTTTGGCATAATCATCTAACCTAAAGCATGTCTTTGGACTGTCGGAGAAAACCGGAATACCCAGAGTAAATCCATAAAGACACAAGGAGGACATGCAGACTCCTCACAGAAAGGAACCAGGCCTCTCCACCTGTGATTGAACCCAGTATTTTTCCCCTATGAGACAACAGCGCTACCCACCGAGCCGCCGTGCTGCCCTCATAGTTGCGATATGCTAATTTTGTTTGCACATAGACATCACGGAAAATATTTATGAGTTCTGTTATCTCGCTATGCCAATGAAAACCTTCCTCGCTGCTCTCAGTTTTCAATCTCCTCAGCATGTTTATGGCAATTGACGAGTTTAGTGACGTAAATGCCACATGAACTCTGCGTTCTCATTCAGGTTGTGTGGCCACATATTGGATATGTATCCAATCCAGGACCACATATTAAAGGCTCAGGTCGGAGTGGAAAAGATCAGATTTGCATGTCCACACAGCTCTGAAATAAAATAAAAAAACAGATATGGGTCACTTCAGCCTGGTAATGTCAACGTAGCCTAAAGATCTGTAACATGACTGAGCTTGTTTTGTTTTTGCAACTTTTATACAATCTAGGGGTGGGTTAAATGCAGGGAGAGGGGGATGTTTCTATGAATGAGAAGCACAACTAAAACTAATCAGCACGAAGTTCTGAGGAATTGTGTGTGGGTGTGACAGAGATAAAGCTTTCAAGAATGAAAACCTGCAGATTGATAGGGAGGAATGCTGGCACTTGGAGTAAAAGAAGCCATTTTTGTAAAAAGGGAATGCCCAACCCTGAACGGAGTACACCTCTCACCAGCTTACAATGCCGCTATCACAACTATTGCCCAATCCTGTGAGAATGGCACACGTGGCCATTGTCATCAATGGTAATGGTAATCTGCATCTTAAACTGCTCACCGGTCCCATTGTTATGTATAGTGCTGGTATCAGTCATTATACAAATGTGATGTATATAAGACTGGGGCAGTTTTGCAACTAGCTGAGACTGAAGAAGTCACTTGGATGAGTGACGGAACGTTTCTCCCGCAAAACCTTATGTCCAGGTGAACTGATGCAACTTCTGGGAATGGAAACATTACAAAGTGGTAAATGCTTTCCTGTCCCAACTTTTTTTGGAATATGTTGTAGGCCTGAAATGCAGGAATGGATTTTTATTAACAAACGAAATGAAGTAGACCAGAAACATACATAAAATATTTTGTATTCTTGCTGTGTGCAATTAAATGAATGTAAATGTAAGAAACAATGTGTTCATTTTTTTATTTGCATTTTCCATACTGTCTCAGCTTTTTCTGATTTGGGGTGGTAGATTTTTTATTTTATTTTTTTTAAAGCCAAATGATTTGCTTTAGGTTATTGAGTTTAACGTTAATATTAGTTGTAGGTGTAAGTATATATTAATTAGCTTCGCAATGATAGAAAAACAGTCTTCCACAACTACAACTAGCTGATTATATCGGTAAGTCATAGTATAAATGTGGACTCAACTAATAAAAGTAACTGTAGTTTTAACTGTTTCAACATTAAACCCTTTACATTTCTGTGACGCTGTATGAATAAATCAAACTGCACCCCAAACTATAAACTACATTTACGAAATAAAGCAGATGCTCTTAACCAGAAAAACTAACAACTGATTTAATTCCGCAAGGTACGATACAAGTAATTGTGGGTTAAGGGCATTGCTTAAGGGCGCAACAGTGAAAGCTTGGCAGTGCTGGCACCCTCCACCTTTCAGTTAATAGTTCAGTATCTTAACAGCTGTGCCAATTTTACTATACATCAACCGTGCCAAAAACAGGATCGACCTGTTTAGCCCTCTCACCAACAGACTTAATTCTATGGAAAGTGTAGAGCAGCAAATCCAGCTACACATGTTTCCGATAGATAACAGAAACCCATGATTCAGGTGACAGAGGAGACATGGTTAGAACATGCCTAACTCCACAGAGGCAATTTGAAAGAACACACATCTTCTGGAGAAACCTGATATTAAACACACTCATCATTGTGTGGGTTTTTCTTTGAACATCATATTAGTGTAGCTAATTAATGCTATGCTTATTTCTAACACGAATGTTGATCTCAGTAACCTGAAGCAAATTATTTGACTTGTTTTTTTTTTTCAAAAGAGTAGTTGTAGTTTTAATTATTTAAAATCCTTACGAGGACCAAATCTGTACATCTGTAGGGTTTATAAAACAGTGGACGATGTGGTCATTCACTGATGCACCTTCTGTAGAAGTGTAGCCCTAGAGTATTGTGTGGTAAAAGAAAGAAAGTGTGAATACTAAAGAGAAGACTGAGAAAGCAGAATAGGTTGAACCTAGAAGAGAGAGAGTGTAAAACTGAATGTCCAAAATAAATGGGTAACAGAATTAAAGTATGAGGAGCAGATTAGAAGATTACAGGGATTAAGACTTGAAACAGGCAGAGATTAAAAAGACAGAGAAGTCAAACTGAAGAAAATGATATTTATTTTTAGACATGCACTCTGAACACTTAAACTAGGATTTACTAAATATTTTGGTGAAACATTTTTAAACTAAAAAATACTGACTAGTTTTTAAATCTGTGAAATCATTTAGATTTACCTTATGAAGTGAGTAAAATGTGAGCAAGAAATTTAAGTATATCTGAATAACTACATTTAGTACTATGACATATTAAATTGAGTGTATATAATTAAAATAAATGTCAAATTTAAGTCAAAGCAATAGTAACTCTTAGTCAAAACAACAACAAAAATGAGTAGCTGTAACTGTAATTCTCGGTAGATGTAAATGAAAAAGAGATTAGTAGTGAAAGAAATAGGCTACATTTACTAAATGTTTTAAACTGAACTTATTCATACTGGACTAGCAAATTAGATCAAAATAAATGTTAGATTTAATGTATTTATAAATTAAACCAGATGTAAATAAAACAGTTTAACACAAATTTATATATTAATTGAAAGTTTATTCCAC
>JAJAGP010006943.1:0-16991 GCA_025084515.1 Ancistrus triradiatus | reverse complement strand
TCCTTGTACTGTTCAGGCACGTTGTCCGGGAGAGGGACGGAATCCGCGAGCGGGAGTGTGTGGATTTGTAGAGTCAGACGGAGCAGGCAGTTGTCATGACACCACGGAGACCAGCGGATGATCTCGCGGGCGGACCAGGAGATAAGGGGGTCGTGAAGGCGAAGCCAGGGGAGCCCCAGGATGACAGGATAGGCGAGAGACTTTACCAGGAGCAGGGCGATGGATTCCTGATGAGTGGCACTAGTAACCAGGCAGAGAGGAGCGGTGATGCGGGTGAGCAGGCCCGGGCCTAGTGGGCATCCGTCGGCCACGGTGATCCTGCCTTTGGTCCTGAGCGCAGAGCAGGGGATCTTCCATTCCGTGATGAGGCGTTCCGCGATGAAGTTCCCCTGGGCGCCGGAGTCGATCAGGGCTGTAACAGACACGTCGGTGTGAGCGAGCCGCAAGAGCACCGGTAAGACGAAGGAGGAGCAAGGATGGTTTCGACTCACCCGTGGCGTGCGTGTGGGGTCCCTGGCACGCGTGTGGGTCGATCCGGCCGGGGCGAGGTCACATGCAGGACGGAGGTGCCGATCCGAGCCGCAGTAACAACAGAGACCCCGTTCGAAGCGGCAACGCCATTCCTCGGCGGAGAGTTGAGCGCGGCCGATCTCCATAGGCTCAGCAGGAGGTGAGGGGTCACGGGCATCCCGTGGGACGGCTCGAGGGGCCCGACAAGGAACAGAGGCGAGCCGTGGGATGAGGAGCTGGTCAAGACGGATGGTGAGGGTGATAAGGTCCTCCAGGGACAGGTCGAGATCGTGCCCTGCCAATTCCATCCTGAGATCGGGGCGCAACCCTTGGCGGAATGCGGCGAAGAGGGCATGGGTGTTCCATCCGCTTTGAGCTGCCAGGGTACGGAATTGGAGGGCGTAGTCGGCTGCCGAGCGACGACCCTGTCGCAGAGTGAACAAAACGTCACCGATGGATCTTCCCTCGCAGGGATGCTGAAACACGGCACGGAAGGCTGTCAGAAACTTCGCGTAGTCCTTTGCCTCTTCGCCTTGTTGAGACCAGATGGCGGTGGCCCAACCCAGTGCTCGTCCAGAGAGGAGGGACACTACCAAGGTGATCCGGGAGGCGTCGGACTCCGGTGGTGCCTGGGTGAAACATAATTCGCACTGCAAGATGAAACCCTCACAACGGTCCGGGTCACCATCATATTTACCCGGGAGAGCGATTTTGTAGGCTGACTGTTGTTCCCGCGGAGGACTGGGAGGAAGCGGAACGGAGGCGGGTAGCACCACGGCGGCAGGTGGCATCAGCTGAGCGACACGCTGGGTAAGCTCTTTGACTAAGGGGACCAGTGAACCGAGCGAGCGTTGATGGTCCGCCAGTAAAGACACCACCTGGGCCACTTCCTGGATCTGAGAGTGAAGTTCGGTGATCTGCTCTGCTGAAGTCGCGGTGGGGCTGGGACTACTAGCCGCTGTCTCCATGCTTGCGGCTACACAAACTGTAATGGCAGTGGTAGTCAGGAGACAAATGCAGGCAGTAGAGAGAGAACGGAGGCTGAATTGCAGGTAATAATCACTTTGTTGTTTATTGTAGGAGCTATAGAAACGAGGCAGGAACCTTGTTGTGTAGCGGAGTGATAGTGACTGAGTGGTGTTTTTATAGTGGCGGAGGGAGGTCGGACACGGGAACAGGTGCAGGTGATCAGAATGTGTGTGTCGGGAGCGGCGCTGGTAGGGGGCGTGACATATATACGTGTGTGTATATATATATATATATATATATATATATATATATATATATATATATATAGTGTGTCTGTACATAAATGAAGGAGTTTACTATTAATGGAGCAAACAATCCAAACCTACATGGCCTTTTGTGAAAAAGTGAGTGCCCTACCCCCTTTTTAAAACATAACTATGTTTTATCACACCTGAGTTCACTGTCTCTAGCCACACCCAGGCCTGATTATTGCCACACCTTTTCTGAATCAGAACATCACTTAAATAGGACCTACCTGACAAAGTGAAGTACATCAAAAGATCCTTAAAAGCTACATATCATGTCGGGATCCAAAGAAATTCAGGAACAATTGAGAAAGAAAGTCATTGAGATTTATCAGTCTGGAAAGGGTTATAAAGCCATTTCTAAAGCTTTGGGACTCCAGCGAACCACAGTGAGAGCCATTATCCACAAAGACCCCACAACAACATCCAATGAACTGCAGTCCTCACTTGCGTCAGTTAAGGTCATGCCTCCACCATAAGAAAGAGACTGGGCAAAAATGGCCTGCATGGCATGGTTACAAGACAAAAACCACCGTCTTGATTATCCCCAAGACTTTTGGGAAAACATTCTGTGAGAAAAAAGTTGAAGGTGTGTGTCCCATTACATCTGGTGAAAAGGTAAACAGCATTTCAGAAAAAAAAACATAATACCATCAGTAAAATATGGTGGTGGTAGTGTGATGGTCTGGGGCTGTTTTGCTGCTTCAGGACCTGAAAGACTTGCTGTGTTAAATGGAACTATGAATTCTGCTGTCTACCAAAAAATCCTGAAGGAGAATGTCCAGCTATCTAGTCGTTACTTCAAGATGAAACAAACTCGTTTTCTGCAGCAGGACAATGATCCAAAACACACCAGCAAGTCCACCTCTGAATGGCTGAAGAAAAACAAAATGAAGATTAGGATCCTGAATCCTATTGAGATGCTGTGGCATGACCTTAAAAAGGCCGTTCATGCTTAAAAGCCCTAAATGAGGCTGAAGTTCAACAATTCTGCAAAGATGAGTGGGCCAAAATTCCTCCACAACGCTGTAAAAGACTCATTGCAAGTTGTCATACTCATTGCAAGCAATTGCTTGGTTGCAGTTGTTGCGGGTAAGGAAGGTCCAACCAGTTATAAGGTTTAGGGGGCTATTACTTTTTCACACAGGGCCATGTAGGTTTGGATTTTTTTCTCCCTTAATAATAAACACCTTCATTTAAAAACTGCATTTTGTGTTTACTTGTGTTGTCTTTGACTAGTATTTAAATTGGTTTGATGTTACGAAACACTTAAGTGTGAGAAACGTAATTTTTATCATAGGTATCATGAGAGACAAAATGAGAAAAAAAAATCCAGGAAATCACACTGTAGATTTTTTTAAGAATTTAATTGTAAATTATGGTGGAAAATAAGTATTTGGTCAATAAATTTGGTTCAACTCAATACTTTGACCTTTGTTGGCAATGACAGAGGTCAAACGTTTCCTGTAAGTCTTCACCAGGTTGGGGCACACTGTAGCTGGTATTTTGGTCTATTCCTCCATGCAGATCTCCTATAGAGCAGTGATGTTTTGGGGCAACACGGACTCCCTCCACAAATTTTCTATGAGGCTGAGATCTGGAGATTGGCTAGGCCACTCCAGGACCATTGAAATGCTTTTTACGGAGCCACTCTTTCGTTTCCCGAGCGGTGTGTTTGGGATCATTGTCATGCTGGAAGACCCAGCCACGGTCCATCTTCAATGCTCTCACTGACGGAAGGAGGTTTTGGCTTAAAATCTCACGATACATGGCCCCGTTTATTCTTCCCTTAACACGGATCAGTAGTCCTGTCCCCTCTGTAGAAAAACAGCCCCAAAGCATGATGTTTCCACCCCCATGCGTCACAGTAGGTATGGCGCAACTCAGCATTCTTCTCTCTCCAAAGACGATGAGTTGAGTTTTTACCAACAAAGTTCTGTTTTGGTTTCATCTGACCACATGATATTCTCCCAATCCTCTTCTGGATCATCCATATGCTCTCGGGCAAACTTCAGATGGGCCTGGACAGAATCCGAGTCCCTCTCGGCATAGTGTGTTACTGATGGTAGCTTTGTTACTTTGGTCCCAGCTCTCTGCAGGTCATTCATCAGGTCCCTCCGTGTAGTTCTGGGATTTTTGCTCACCGTTCTCATGATTATTTTGACGCCACGAGATGAGATCTTGCATGGAGCCCCAGATCCAGGGAGATTATCAATGGTCTTGTATGTCTTCCATTTTTTTACAATTGCTCCCACAGTTGATTTATTCACACCAACCTGATTGCCTATTTAGATTCACTCTTCCCAGCCTGGTGCAGGTCTACAATTTTCTTTTGTCTTGACCATGGTTGAGTTTGGAGTATGACTGTTTGAGGCTGTGGACAGGTGTCTTTTATACAGATAATGAGATCAATCAGGTGCCATTAATCCAGGTAACGAATGGAGGACAGAAGAGCTTCTTAAAGAAGAAGTTACAGGTCTGTGAGAGCCAGAAATCTTGCTTGTTTGTGGGTGACCAAATACTTATTTTCCACCATGATTTACAATTAAATTCTTAAAAAATCCTACAATGTGATTTCCTGGATTTTTTCTCATTTTGTCTCTCATAGTTGAAGTGCACCTATGTTGAAAATTACAGACCTGTCTCGTCTTTCTAAGTAGGAGAACTTCCACAATCAGTGGCTAACTAAATACTTTATATGGAAAGTGCTTGTGGATGTGAAATTTACTCACCTATCAAAAGAGCGAAACTAAAGGCAATCAGCAGTGGGGATTCAACCTGGATCATTCGAGTGTGTGACAAACGCTTTACCACTCAACTAACCGAGAGGCATGGTGAGATGCGGACATAAGTGGCTTTAAAGGCCAGACAAAGGAGCCATTCTGAGACCGACTCACAGAATAGAATCACTTAACAGCAGGAAATGAGAGATGGCGAAAAACACATTGGGTTACTCTACGAACTGAAATGTTTATAAAGCCAACCAAGTGGCTGAAAACACTAATAAAGACGACCTGCTGGCATTAAGAGTGCGAAAAAATTACTCGTTCAGATGTGCCGAAACAAATGGCCTGACTTGACTCGTTGAATGATTCACGAATCTACAGCCTGCGCATTCACAATGGCAACAAGCCCGATTCACAAAGCACAAAAAATGCTCAAAGCATGGCAAAAATAACAAGTCAGCGACAGCAGAATCTGCCCCTAACACCTGGGTACCTCACAGAGGCATTTCCAATTTCCCTCTACAAAGGAAAAAATGTTACCCTCTATTCCTAAATACCTGGTGCAAGAGCACTACAACATACCAATGGCTGTCACCCTAAATACCTTGTGGCAAAAGCATTACAGAATACCAATGGCAATCAGTGAACTTCAAGTCAAAGTCAAGGGTGCGACAAGGGACACTGCTCACAAACGGCATTAAATGCCTGAATGAACATGTGTCTCTAGTCAGGTGTAATCGGGACCAATAGTAGTCAGCACATGCATGCTAGGGATTGCTGTTCCAATCCCAGCACGTCAGATCTATTTATATAGCGCTTTTTACAATGGAGCATTGTCTCAAAGCAACTTAACAAGTTTAGATTATCTCCTAATAACTACGTCCAATCCCAAATTGAGCAAGCCTAGGGCGACAGTGGCAGGGAAAAACTCCCTGAGTGTTTTTAGGAAGAAACCTTGGAAGGACCAAGACTCAAAAGGGACCCTACCCCCTTGGGCTGCGTAGATGATAAATCTAAGAACGAAATTAAAGTCATGGAGTCATAGTTCGAATAAAATGTGAAGTATGCACATTGGCAGTAAGGGCCCGGGTATGATGGGGCTGGAGCTGATGACGAAAGCAGCTTGAGTAAAGCTAGAGTGGATGAACATCATGTGTGGGGCTGGAACTGGTACAGGAACACAGCTCGGAGAGAAAACAGAAAATGTAATTAGTTATTGATTAAGAGCACAGTGTCTATTAACAATCACTAATGCCATGTCACTCACTGATGCCATGTGTAGCATGAGACCCCGGCAGCATTAGCTATAGCAGCATAGCTAGAAAGAGGAGAACTGGTAGGAAACACAGCCAAGAGGGAGCACATGAGACATTGACAACCCCACGGGAGGCAGAAGACAGAGCAACCCAACGTCTTTGATCACCATAAGACTCTTTGGCTATGAACCCCCAGCTCTGCCCTTATTCTAAGGCAAGTATGCACGAGTCAAGATCACAAGGACCAAAGCCCAGTTCAGCCAGATCGCCCACTTGACATTTGTGAATGCAGCTCCATATTGTAGTGCTTGACAAAAGTAATCTCTTGCCAATGTAGTTATATCAGCTACTGATGAATGACGGTTCTTGATACAGTGCTGTCTGAAGGATCAGAGATCACAGATGTCCTCCACAGGGATGCTCACAATCACTCCCTATGTGTATGACCAAAAATTCATCTCCCAAGTCTGTATCAGCACTCAGTTCAGTGAAGATATTACAAGTTCCTCTGCAAATCCTTGAAGTTTCTCACATGCCATTTTTGGCTTTACAAAATTATATTAAAAGTCATTGAATGTGACTTAAATGTTTTTTAAAGATCTTTAAAATTTATTTAAGATATCAAAGTCAGCAGTTGCTGTTTCTTCTGTAATCCAACACTGGGCTTTGTACTGTGGTCTATTCCAGTTGTTTTTATTGTACCTACAAACATACCCATCTGTGCATCAAAGGACATCTACTTAAGCAATATTTCTATTCTTTTCATACTGCTAAGACTTTCCTGAGCACATATGACGGTGCATGGGTTGTGAGCCGGATGGGCAGTGGTGGCCTGCCCACTGACATGCTGGAAGTTACACGTTTGAACACCCTGTTGCTTCGACTACTTCCTCGAGCTCTGCTGAACTGGACAGTGGAGAGAGCCTACAACCAGAAATATAACCACAGACTGTATGGACTGCAACCCAGCCACAGGTGCAATAGACCAAACTAACAGCAGTTTTTTTTTTCTGAGGGGTTATTACTACTATTGAGGCAAAGCATTTATTGTTTTAAACAACAATGTACTATGTTGCATATAAAGGTTTCACACATGTACTTTTGTTCCAGGTCTATTTGAAGCCTATTGTTAACGGTCTCGCTCTGCACTGTTTGTTTATACAGCACCTGAATAAAATTCATGGCTTGATAGCACTGCAGCTGGGCAATTAGTGTTTTTCAGTTTGAGTAGTGCAAGAACTTTTGACTCAGATATTACTTTCAGGGCAATCCTGCTCATGCTACATCCCTCTCTTGCAGGGTACTCGACTGTCATTCCATTATTAATGATGATTTACCAGGGCGCATCCTCCAGGGGACACTACAGATGAAACCAAACATACAGGAGTTTCAAGGCTCAACTGTTGTATTTGATAACAAATCAATAGAAGAAGGAATCGATGCTGTGGTCTTCTGTACAGGATACAAGGCCAAATTTCCATTCCTACCAACCTCCATGAATGATTATCTGGAAGGGGAACTGAACCGCTTCAGAAGTGTTTTCCCTCTGTGCCTAGAGAAACCCACACTGGCTTTCATTGGCCTACTTAGTGCTGCAGGACCTATAATGCCTATAGCGGAAATGCAAGCAAGATGGGTGACCAGAATATTTGCAGGTATTCCTTCTGTCTTTCATTTTCATTTATTTTCACACTGACCAACAAATTAACTTCTAACCAGAGTCTGTATTGTTCATTAATCAGGGTAGAATTAAATACTTTAGCAAATTAAATGATCAACTATATCTTTTCAGTACTGCACAGTTAATTTATTAAACCCAAACTTCTTCCAGTGAACAGTGAAGCATGATTGTAAAATCACCTTTGAAGTCCCTGACACAGATCTGTATTTCTGTATGTATAAACTGTGCAGGGGTTAAGCAGAATATGTGTTTATTTTAAGCCTCTAGCATTAAACAATGCATTTTAGATATAAAAACATTGATTTAACAAAAACATTAAATCCTTCAATGGGATTTCTCTATGTTGTTGAAGAACCTAATAGTAAGTAAGAGAGCTCACTTAAGGACTTAGTTTAACTTAAACATTCAAACTCAGTGCATTATTAAACAATTCAAACAGTCAGGTACCTCTCAATGACATTATGTGCAAATTAATCTAAACTGGTTCCTGCCTTGCACCCTGTGTCGCTGGCTTGGCACCAGCAATCCCACGACCCTGACTAGGATAAGCAGATAAGACAATGAATGATTAACTAAATCAGAAGCAGCTCTGTATAGGTTATGATAAATTTGGCTGAGAGACAACCAACCAAAAAAGCAAAATTGCAGTAAATTGTGGTAGTTTAATTTAAAATATAACATCATGGCAATAGGGGGTACAGCAACAAGATACAAGTGTCGTGTGGAGGCGAAGGCCCACACTAATTTTAAAGGCGGAACCCAAGATGCAGATCAGCAGACAGGCACAGGACAACGAAGTGCGGTTAAACAGAATTTATTAACTAAATGGTAGTGTGGTGTGATACGTGAGAGAGGCAGTGGTGAGAGCGGGTTGAGTCTAGGAAGTCGGCAGCACGGGTAACCAAGGCAGGAATGGACGGACAGGTGGTGGCTGTGCGTGGTTGCTTCCACGGGTCCTGGATAGTGGCAGTCAGCGGGGAGTCTGGATGATGCAGAAAACGGCAGGGATGGAGACACGGAACTGGAGGAGGAGCAAGTACTGGCAGTTAACTCCAGAAATGCAGTTAAATCCTGACTATCTGGCATCGTCTGGGCGATCGATCGGCGAATACATAGAAGAAAGGTTGATGAGGAGATGGATGTCAGGTGTGGAGTTGGTGGAGGAGTGCAGAATGATGGCCAATCGATCGCTGTGGAAGCAAACACACACACACAAGCACGCCACTCTCAGAAAACATAAACAAACGGGAGTAAGGGAAAATAACAAACCCAGGCAAAAAACACAACGGGAACAGGGCGAACCCTAACAATACCCCCCCAAGGACCGACTCTTGGCGGTTAATGGGGTCTGTCAGGTTTGACCCTGTGGAAGTCACGGATGAAGGTTTTGTCCAAAATGGCAGAGCAGGGTACCCAGGAGCATTCCTCCGGCCCATAGCTCTCCCAGTCGACTAGGTACTGGAGTCCACAACCACGGCGCTGGACGTCGAGCGGGCGGCGGATCGTAAAGGCTGGACCCCCGTTGATGACCCAGGCGATAGCGGTTTGAGCTGCGAGACGTGAAAAGTTGGGTGAACATGCATATGTTTGAGTAGAACAAGGCGAACAGAAGAGGGATTGATTACCTTGTCGATAGCGAATAGACCCGATATAGTGGGGTGCCAACTTGACTCGACGTGAAGCGGGATGTTGCGTGCCGCGTGCCAGAGGCTTTGGTTGGGAGTGAAGATGGGTGTCGGTCATCGGCAGCGATCGGCGGAGCTTTGAGCCACGCCATGGGCCTTGAGGATAGCTGCCCTGGTGGTCTTCCAGGTCTTCTGGCAGCAGCGCAGATGGTGAGAAACGGAAGGGACCGCCACCTCAGGTTCCAGGTCCAGGAAGAGGGGCGGTTGGTACCCTAGGGATGCCTCAAATGGGGAGAGGCCCGTGGCAGAGTTGGTGAGCGTGTTGTGGGCGTATTCCGCCCATGATAGCTGGGAGCTCCACTTCTTAGGGTCCTTTGCCGTCAGGCAGCGCAGAGTAGCCTTGATCTCCTGGCTGGCCCACTCGGCCTGCCCGTTCGACTGCGAGTGGAATCCAGAGGTGCGGTTCACCTTAGCCCCAAGGGCCTGACAGAAAGCTCTCCACACCTGGGAGATGAACTGAGGACCCCTGTCAGACACGATGTTGAGGGGGATGCCGTGGACCTTGAAAACCTGGTCGAACAGCAGTGTGGCCATCTCCGAAGCCGTGGGGAGTTTGGGTAGGGCAAGGAGCCGCACTGAAGGCCACCAGAAGAGGTGCTGGAGGAGTCCCAGGATGTGGTGGTAGCTGGGATGGGCGGAGAACTGGGAGTCGTGGGCCCATTGTAAGGTTACAGTGGAGGCCGAGGCAGGCACGAATAGACGGTTGGGGGGGGGGTCCCCCTCCGGGGTTAGGCTCCATCTCCTGTGCCTCCTGGACCTCCCAGGTGAGGCGGGTGATGAGGCGACCGGGCGGTAGGATGGTCTCCACCACCTCTTCAAGGTCCTCGGTGCCAAACTGGCAGGACAGTGCATCTGGTTTAACATTCCGGGACCCCGGGCAGTAAGTAAGGGTGAAATTAAAATGCCCGAAAAATAGGGCCCACCTGGCTTGTCAGGCGTTGAGACGTTTGGCCAACTGGATATAGGCCAGGTTACGGTAGTCAGTCAAAACAACAAAGGGTTGTTCTGTGCCCTCCAACCAGTGCCGCCGTTCTTCCAGGGCCAGTTTTACCGCCAAAAGCTCACGAATGCCCACGTTGTAATTGCACTTCACCGGTGATTGGCCCTTGGAGAAGAAGGCACAGGGGTGCAGGCGGTTGTCCGGGGCTACACATTGTGAACGGACAGCCCATATGCCGGTGTCAGAAGCATCGACCTTCATGATGAACTGCCGACTAGGGTCCGGCTGTGCGAGGACCAGGGCGGTGGTGAACAGCCTATTCAGCTGGAGGAAGGGATGATGAGCTTCGGTGGTCCATTTGAAGGAGGATTTTGTGGAGGTGAGCTGGGTGAGGGGGGCTGCGACCTTGCTGTAGTCCCGGATGAAGCGCCGGTAGAAATTGGCAAACCCCAGGAAGTGCTGCAATTCCTTCCATCTGGAGGGCATAGCGCGGACCTTGGCCGGGTCGGTCTTGATGCTCCCCCTCTGAATGACGAAGCCGAGTAAGGTCACGGTCTCCACGTGGAACTCACACTTCTCACTCTTGATGAATAGTCTGTTCTCGAGGAGTCTGGAAACTGCTAGTTCAGTAAGCTGTTAGATTCCAGGAGAGTATTGAGGAGCTTATCGTGCTGTTGTAGCCATACCTGCTGGCGGTCTAAGGCCATGCCAACAGGTAGGGCCTTGGCCGGCTGCTGGTCCGCAGGTTCCATGCTGGTCAGATAGTTTTGTTGTGTGGATGCAAAGTCTTAAACTAATTTTAAAGGTGGAACCCAAGATGCGGATCAGCAGACAGGCACAGGACAACGACGTGCAGTTAAACAGAATTTATTAGCTAAATGGTAGTGTGCTATGATACGTGTGAGAGGTTTTGGTGAGAGCGGGTCAAGTCCGGGAAGTCGGGAGCACAGGTAACCAAGGCGGGAGCGAACGGACAGGCGGTGGCTGTGCATGGTTGCTTCCACGGGTCCTGGATAGTGGGAGTCAGCGGGGAGTCTGGATGATGCAGGAAAGTTTCAGTAGGTAACTCCAGAAATAGAAATAAACATTGCTAGGGAGCCAGAAAAGAGTAAATTGGAATAATGAATTAATTAGCAGAAATGGTGAACTACACTGAGGCTTAGCAGAAAAATAAAACAGCATGAGAGCTGTAGGACAACGGATAACAGAGGGCTAGAGTAGCCACAAGCTAACACTAATGTTAATGGCACAACGAGAGAGAGACCAGGTACCGGCTAGTAGCGGAGACTATCTGGCGTCGTCTGGGCGATCGATCGGCGAATAAATAGTAGAACGGTTGATGAGAACATGATGTCAGGTGTGAAGTGGGTGGAGAAGTGCAGAATGACGGCCAATTGATCGCTGTGGAAGCAAACACACAGACAAGCACGCCCCTCTCAGAAAACATAAACAAACGCGAGTAAGGGAGCGTCGACAAACAACGAAGCCGGGCAAAAAACGGAACGGGGACAGGGCAAACCCTAACAACAAGGTGATTATCTTGCATGAGCAAGGTCTCTCCCAAGCTGAAATTTCATGGCAGGCAACTATTGCACAAGCACAAAAAAGAGACAAAGCTGAGGACGAGAAAAAGTGATTATCCATGAAAACTGAGTGGAGAAGACTTGAAGTACCTTAGGCTTGCTTCTCTTGAAACCGGATGATGTTGAGTACCCCTCTGAGCTCAGAACTAGCAAAAACCATTGTGACCCTGGTACACCCATCTATAGTCTACAAAGCCATGGCTCAGATGGAGAAACAAAGCCAAGCAACCCTTCTATGCAAACACAAGGACTGGGGTGCAGAATAATGGCAGCCTGTT
The DNA here is from genome assembly GCA_025084515.1 of Ancistrus triradiatus. Classification (NCBI taxonomy): domain Eukaryota; kingdom Metazoa; phylum Chordata; class Actinopteri; order Siluriformes; family Loricariidae; genus Ancistrus; species Ancistrus triradiatus. The sequence goes on along the minus strand of JAJAGP010006943.1, from coordinate 5,058 downwards.
TTAAACTAATAAGGCACAATCTGAGATTTTTGGCTTTAACAAAAGGAAGTTTGTCCCCCAAAGGGCTGGAGGGTGCTATATGGATCACTGTCTGATCCATGATCAGTGACGCACAGTGGAGGTTACCTGCAGATTTTAGGCTGTATTTCACCAAATGGAGATTTGGTCAAAATGAATGTCCCCCTCACTGCTGAGCAATAGAAGCAGATTTATATCCATCATGCAGTTTCTTCAGGGAGGCATCTGATTTGTCCCAAATTCATTCTCCAGCATGACTATGACCCTAAACACACAGCCAAAGTCATAAAGAACTATCTTAGACAAAATGAAGAAAACGTAGTCCTACAGTAGATGGTATGGCCTCCACAGAACCCTGATCTCAACACCATTAACAGCTTCTCAACAGCTTCACTCAAGCTACTTCCATCATCAGCTCCACCCCCATCATACTTGGGCCACACCAGAGGGCAGTAAGTCTCTCCCTCCTGCTGTTATCTGGTGACGAAGTGCCGCCAAGAACTTTTCTGCTTAGACTCAAGATCCTAGAGTGACTCTGTGAATCGGACTACTTAATGCAGATGTGAATTATTTTACAGTTTATTTGAACTATGACTCCAAGACTTGTTAGTTTAGCTAAATTAGTTTAATTCTTACATTTATCATCTACGCCGGCCAAGGAGGTTGGGTCCCTTTTTGAGTCTTGGTCCTCCCAAGGTTTCTTCCTAATAACACTTAGGGAGTTTTTGATTGCTGGTGTCGCCCTAGGCTTGCTCAGTTTGGGATTGGATGTAGATATTAGGAGATAATCTAAAACTGTAAAGTTGCTTTGAGACAATGCTCCATTGTAAAAAGCGCTATAGAAATAAATCTGATTTGACTTGACTTGACCATTAAATCAGTCTGGGATTACATGAAGATACAGAAGTAATTGAGACAACCAAATTCTTCAGGATAACTGCGGCAAGTTTTCCAAGAGGCTTGGGAAAACATACCAGCTGAGGTTAGAACCTCAAACTATCATGATAATATTCCATTTTATTTCAAATAGTCTTAAATACCTAATCAAATATGAATGAATAAATAAATAAATAAATAAATATTAAGGTGCATTCAAATATTTGGACATTTTAATACTTAATGTAAGAATATTCCTAGGAGGTTTAGATTATTTGCTAACCATCATGGTGTAAACTATAAAACTGCATGATATACTGGTCCTTCTCAAAAAATTTGCATATTGTGATAAAGTTAATTCTTTTCCGTAATGTAATGATAAAAATTTAACTTTCATATATTTTAGATTCATTGCACACCAACTGAAATATTTCAAGTCTTTTATTGTTTTAATACTGATGATTTTGGCATACAGCTCATGAAAACCCAAAATCTCACAAAATTAGCATATTTCATCCGACCAATAAAAGAAAAGTGTTTTTTGATACCAAAAAAAAAGGTCAACCTTCAGATTATTATGTTCATTTATGCACTCAATACTTGGTCGGGAGAATCCTTTTGCAGAAATGACTGCTTCAATGCGGCGTGGCATGGAAGCAATCAGCCTGTGGCACTGCTGAGGTTTGTATGGAGGCCCAGGATGCTTCGATAGCGGCCCTTAAGCTCATCCAGAGTGTTTGGGTCTTGCGTCTCTCAACTTTCTCTTCACAATATCCCACAGATTCTCTATCGGGTTCAGGTCAGGAGAGTTGGCAGGCCAATTGAGCACAGTAATACCATGGTCAGTAAACCATTTACCAGTGGTTTTTGGCACTTTGAGCAGGTGCCAGGTCGTGCTGAAAAATGAACTCTTCATCTCCATAAAGCTCTTCAGCAGATGGAAAGCATGAAGTGCTCCAAAAATCTCCTGATAGCTAGATGCATTGACCCCTGCCCTTGATAAAACACAGTGGACCAACACCAGCAGCTGACATGGCACCCCAGACCATCACTGACTGTGGGTACTTGACACACTGGACTTCATGGAAGATTTTTGGCATTTCCTTCTCCCCCAGTCTTCCTCCAGACTCTGGCACCTTGATTTCCGAATGACATTCCAAAATGCAAATTTGCTTTCATCCGAAAAAAAGTACTTTGGACCACTGAGCAACAGTCCAGTGCTGCTTCTCTGTAGCCCAGGTCAGGCGCTTCTGCCGCCGTTTCTGGTTCAAAAGTGGCTTGACCTGGGGAATGCGGCACCTGTAGCCCATTTCCTGCACACGCCTGTGCACGGTGGCTCTGGAATCGGTCCTTCTCCACAATCCTCCACAGGGTCCGGTCTCCTCGTTTCTCGTTGTGCAGCGTTTTCTTTTGCCACAACTTTTCCTTCCACAGACTTCCCCACTGAGGTGCCTTGATACAGCACTCTGGGAACAGCCTATTCGTTCAGAAAATTTCTTTCTGTGTCTTACCCCTCTTGCTTGAGGGTGTCAGTGATGGCCTTCTGGACAGCAGTCAGGTCGGCAGTCTTACCCATGATTGCGGTTTTTGAGGAATGAACCAGGCTGGGAGTTTTCAAAAGCCTCAGGAATCTTTTTGCAGGTGTTTAGAGTTAATTCGTTGATTCAGATGATAGGTTAATAGCTCGTTTTAGAGAACCTTTTCATGATATGCTAATTTTGGGTTTTCATGAGCTGTATGCCAAAAATCATCAGTATTAAAACAATAAAAGACTTGAAATATTTCAGTTGGTGTGCAATGAATCTAAAATATATGAAAGTTTAATTTTTATCATTACATTACGGAAAAGAATTAACTATCACAATATGCTAATTTTTTGAGAAGGACCAGTAGTTATGGGTAAAAATAAAATAAAAAATGCTACTTTTCCCTCAGGTTTGAACCACCTTCCTCCATTAGAAACAATGCACAAGTTCACTGAAGCAGACTGGAAGGAAAAAATGAAAAGGTATCTTGTTTAGTTTATACAGTATTTTTTCTATAGATTGTATTATATCACTTGCTTATAAAGTTTGTGATAAATGCTTGCTGTAATGATGATGTGTGCTTTTCAGCGGCATTATCTTACATAAACCTCCTGTGATCCTTTCTGCCTCCCACAGCAGGCTGAGCAATCTCAATCTGCTGTGCACCGCCTATTTAAGCCCTCACTCTTTGTCACTGCCTTTGTCTTGCATTCTTACTCCCATGACCTGTCTGGTCTCCTGTCTCCCTGCCTGGTTGGTCTCTCTGTCTTTTGTCTAGCATGTGTCTTGTTCTATGTCAGTTATTAGTGTTCTCTTTGTAGCACGGTTCTGTGTCTTTTGTATTATATCCATTTCTGGTTCCCCTCTGTTCATTGTGTTTGTGTTAAGCACTGCTTGTTTTAGATTTAGCATGTTAGCTTCATTTTGTTAGGTTGTCCTGCCGTTGCAGTTGATTGTTTGTTTAATTGTGACACTTGCTGTGTTTAATAATTTTAATAATTTCCCACTTGTTACTTTTTACCACCTGTCTTAATTCTTTACAGATACCTTTCCCCAAAGAAAGCTGCTCTTGAGGTAGATTATATCCCCTACTTGGATTCCATTGCACAGGATATAGGTGTGTACCCCAGCCTCCTGTGGCTCTTTCTGACTGATCCTGGTCTGGGTTGGAGAGTTTTGATGGGGCCCTGCACTTCGTATCAGTTTCGTCTGCGTGGCCCAGGTCAGTGGACAGGGGCTCGACAGGCCATCCTCACCCAATGGGAGCGTGTGACCCAGCCAATTATGACACGCCCAATTCCAGAGCCCAAATCATCCAATCTACCTAATTTAGTTAATCTGGCAGGAGGGGCTTTGCTGATTTTTGCTCTCATTGTATTGCGAGGGAAAAATCAAAGCTTCCTCCAGAATAAGGTGACCTGGATTGCCTCAGTTGTGTCCAACAGAATGCAGTCTGCACTAGAGTTATGCAGCTGAGAGCAATTTGCTTGTCTCAGTCACAGAATTATACAGTATACGTATAAGTTTTTAGACTCACTGGTGTTAATTGTACTGGATTTCTATGGTACATTTAAGGCTTTTATGAGAGTAATCAAATCATTAGTAATCAATTCAAATTTATGGTAGTTAAGCCATGGTTGTAATATTCATATTATATTTTAATCAGTTGTATTTAGTTAGTAGTATTCAAATATAATGCGTTGTTAGCTGTATGAAACTATAAAGAAATCATTTAGGATGTAATACAGTATTAAAGCAATACAATTATAAAACTTCAAGTGTGAGTTATGTTTTTATTTATTTATATATGTTTTGAACCAAAAAAGGGCAGACTGAAAGTGTAAATGCAGGTTTATATATGGAAATTGCTTCAGACTGTCTGAGGTTTTTTCAAAGTCAAGCCCCTGTCAGATGTATACAGACATTCTAGTCAAACAGGCTTTGTTTTCTCTCTCAGACTTATTTTCCTTTTCGGCTGTTTTAAACATAATTAAATCTAATGAAAGCAGTCCTGGAGATTTTTTTTTTTTGTCTTTTTTTCCCAAACAAAAAGTTCTTACATGTACATGAAGCCAGCATGACTTTCCAAACTCTACATCATAGCTTAATTGTCTGTAGTTGCTGTTGTGTTTGAGTACCTATGGAAATATGTTTTTTTCTTTTTTTACATTGTCAAAAATTTCCATTTAACATAAAGCTGAACTAACCATATACAATGCATTCGAAAAGTCTTCATACTCTTTCACTTTTTTCACATTTTGTTATGTTGCAGACTTGTACTAAAACAAAACAAAATTCAAGTTTTTCCACATAAATCTGCGAAACTGAAAACAATTTTAAAATTTTTTGGAATTTTAAGAAAAAAAAAACCTAAAATCTCACATGGACATAAGTATTCAGACCCTTTGCTATGACACTTGAAATTTAGCTATGCGGGCCTCCCATTTCTCTTGATCATCTTTGAGATGTTTACACCTTACCGCACAGCTGCAGAGAACGCTGAGAGAACGCTGAGAGAACTGACGCGAGGATTGCGAGGATCTGGCAACCCAGACTGATCCGCGGTTGCACACAGGACGCCGTTTCGTAGCTGCTAGCAGCTTATTTACCTTTGATATATTTTAATTCCCGATCGCAT
>JAJAGP010006942.1:0-16992 GCA_025084515.1 Ancistrus triradiatus | reverse complement strand
TCCAATAGCCTTCTGGCTTGTCCATGTGATCTTTAACAAACTGCAGACAAGCAGCAATGCTCTTTTTGGAGAGCAGTGGCTTTCTCCTTGCAACCCTGCCATGCACACCATTGTTGTTCAGTGTTCATCTGATGGTGGACTCATAAACATTAACATTAGCCAATGTGAGAGAGGCCTTCAATTGCTTTGAAGTTACCTTGGGGCAAAGCAAGGTGCCCACTCACACCTGACTGTCATTCCATTGATTGAAAACACCTGACTCTAATTTCACCTTCAAATTAACTGCTAATCCTAGAGGTTCACATACTTTTGCCACTCAATATTATGTAATCTTGGATCATTTTCCTCAATAAATAAATGACAAAGTAAAATATTTTTGTCTCATTTGTTTAACTGGGTTCTCTTAATCTACTTTTTAGGACTTGTGCCAAAATCTGATGATGTTTTAGGTCACATTTATGCAGAAAAATAGAAAATTCTAAAGGGTTCACAAACTTTCAAGCACCACTGTTCGTATTAGCTTGTTTTCCTTGCCACTGTCACTTTACTCATTTGGAGTTTAGACTCTTAGCTGCTATATGACAACTTCTGTTGTTAAAAGTCCTAAACAACAAACTAACAACTAGTTGAACTATAATTAATACTATGAATCAAGAGATATTTTGTGTATTTTTGGCATTTAGTAGCTGTCCTGACTGATATGACATAACTTCAATGTAAACCACCTGTTTTAGTTTTTATTATAAGTGTGTTTTGCACCTGGAAATTGTCCGGACAGAGACAGGGGTGTGTATGAAGGTGTCATCTGTGTCTGGATGATGGAAAACAAAGCTATGATGATCCTGTTCAAAGGTCAAATAATCTTCTTTACTGGTGGTCTGTTTGGGCCATCAGGAGTTACTGCCACTGCTCCCAACACCTCCTAAGAAACAGGTCAGCACAGCCTAGATGGTGGGCAATTCGTTGAAAAGTCCATCCTGCTTCTTTCAGTCCTATGATGCGCCCCCTCTCAAAGTCTGTCAACTTGCAAAATATCTTCGAGTGTGTTGTAGAGGAATGTCTAGCAGTCAATGACCTCTCAGCAAGAGGTAGAGTACCCAAAAGTAGCCTCTGAAAGCCTTTCTATAGAACAGCAGGGCTAAACCAGAAGAGCTTAACAGTGCAGCCATAGCCTGTTCTCTGTCATACTGCTAGCTTTCTTAACACCAGTTAAGTCTAGCTTCCACTAGTTTTGACAGATAGTTTTTAAATTTGGACTTGTCAGCCAATCAAAACTCAAATACTCATTGACTTATGTCATCCTAAAATATTTAAGTAGCGCCGTGATTATTCTAAAGTGGTTTTCTATCTGATATGTAGTGCACTACAATGACTGTAATGGTTTACACAAAGCTGCATATTCAGCTCAGATCTATTTAATCTTACGTATGTGAAGGTTCCAGAGCTCAGCTTACAGGTCCTGGAGTGCAGTTTAGAGGTTCCAGAGAGCCACTCATACACTTGACACAAATTAAGCCCTGCTGACTTGATCTTGTCATCTGATAATCTTTTAACACTTTCAGTGAGTTGTTAAGCATAATATATCAGATATAGGCTAAATGTAATGGAATATACATTTATTAATATTATTGTGGTGTGCATATAGTTGGCTGGTCCTTACCATCTTACCTATAAAAATAAAGCTTTATGTGAAACACTTGCATAGAAAAGATCACACATTTTAAGAAATGGCTCATGGAGGGGACCCATGTTTTACGAGTGAGATGATGTAGACAGAATCCAAATGTCAAATCCTGTATAGTTGATTTGTAAATTGATGGTAGTCCAACTCATCTACCATAATTTATATGTGCACATCACCCAATGCAGACAGGAGTCCTGCTCATTTATTGTCCCATTTATGTTTGTCTTGCTTCTGTGAGTTGTTCTTTTCCATTCCTACGACATCACTTACCTATAATTTGCTGTCCTCATTGCAGCTTGATTGAAGAAAATGTGTTGTGTTAAGCAAAGTGTTGGTTTCACTCTCTCAATCACTCTTTTCTCACTCTTCGCCCCTTCATAGACTCAGGCACAACACAAATCAATACTGTTTATTATTTATAGGTGGCTTGGAAATATGGCTGAGTATGATTCTATATGAAGTGGTTTCCTGAAAACTGTAGTCAATAATTCAGTGCTCTGTTATGCCAAGTGGTCAACTCACACATCAGCAACGCACACATACGTACACACACACACACACACACACACACACACACACACACACAGCTAGGGACTGTGTTTCAGTGTTTTGCTGGCCTTGTAGTGGTTTTAATTACTTCAGAGTAAAACCAGCTGCTCCTTGAGAACTCCACTAATAGTAGTGTATGGTAACACAAAAATTCACCATGCTTGGAAAGGTGCTTTCAAAAGGTCTTCTTGATACATTTGTCTAAAGAACATTTCAGTGGCTCTAACTATCCCAGACAGTAGTGTTCAGAGCAGTGTCAAGAAGTGGAAAATGTATGGCACCACCAAACCTTGGCAATATCAGGTTGCCCCAAACTGGATGACCGAGCCAAGAGGATACTGTTTAGGGAAGCTACCAAGAGGCCAATGAAAAATTTGAAGGACTCAAGTCTGTATGGTTGAGATTGGTTATTCTGTGCAAATGACAACAATGTCTCAAACTTTACACAAATCTGACCTGTACGGCAGAGTAGCAAGAAAGAAGTCATTCCTGAAAAAGTGCCACACTGAGTCTCATTTGTGCTTTGCCAAAAATACTTAGAAGACTCTAATGCCATGTGGCAAATGTTTTATGGTCAGATGAAACCAAGATTGGACTGAACACCAAGGGGTATGTCTGGCAAAACCAACACAGCACTGCACCAACAATACACCATATCTACTGTCAGGTATGGTGGTGGCAACATTATGTTATGTGGGTGTTTCTCTTCAGCAAAAAATGGGCAGTGGTTCAGGACTGAAGGGACAATGGATGCCACCGAGTACATCAACATTCTTGAGGAAAACATGCAACCCTCTACCAGACATCTGAAAATGGGCCGGAGACTCACCTTCCAAACATGACAACAACCTTAAACACACTGTCAAAAACAAAACAAAACAGTGGCTTAAGGATAGGAAGCTAAATGTCCTTCAGTGGCCAAGTCAGGGTCCTGACATAAATCAAAAGATCACCTAAGTCACCACAAACAATTTTGCGAGAAAGAATCGGCAAATATTCCCCAATATAGGTGTGCGAAGCTGGTAGGGACATGTCCAACAGACTGAAGGCTGTAATTAAAGCAAAAGGTTGCTCTAGCAAAAAAGTACTAAATCAGTAATATTGTTTATGCGAGTTCTGGTTTCAGACTGTAAGACAAAACAGTGATTAGGGGTAGGAAGATTTTCTTCGGCACTGTACCTTAAATGTGAACTTATCAACAAGACTTGTATGCTAGGCCTATACATTGAAGGAAATTAGATTTGCTTCATTTTAATCACCACATCCAAATGATCCCACTAACCAACGGATTATGAGGTGTAATGATTCTATTAAACCATCCCATTAAAGAGAATACTGCACTATACTTGTAGAAAGCACACAGGAGAGCACTCTTTATCAGGTACAATTACTGCAAATGCATTTCTTCCAGTATGAAACACCTCAAAGCAAAGCTGCAGCACTACACAATTTCAAGGCACCATGCAAAACAACGGTTGAGAGGACTGCTGAGGAATATGTAGGCTGGAATCCAGGCCAAGAGGACAGCTCTTTCAAATGATACTGTCAGCAAGTGAAAGAAGATTTAAATCACTGATTTTCTGTCAATTCACAGAAGACTGAGGTGTGGTGAAGTTTGCAGTGTATTTTCTTTGCCCTTACTGTATTTTTGTTTTGTTATGGTAACAATATATTAGTGGTTCTTGACTTGTGGCACTTTACTATAGGCACACTTTTACTAATCATGATAGATGCATGCATGCGCGACAACCAATGCAACTAATCTATTTCATATCTGCATTTTTTATAAATTGGCATTTCTACAACTACCGGTAAATCTAAATTTGAAGCAAATATCTTTGCTCTTTGAGTTTTTCAAAAAAATAAATTAATTAAGCAAATGTTCTCACATACCCACCATAGTGTTTTGCAGATATTGCGAATAGGATAGTGTGAGAAGATTCGGCTGTGTCAAACATAGAAATTTGCACACATGTTCCCATTTTTTGTTGGATCTGGTAAATATACAGGTGTCTGTCTGTATGTCTCTTTCTCTCTCTCTCTCATACACACACTCAAACACACATAATTTCTATCTGCCCAGAAATCCATTTGTAATGTTAAGTGCTTTCCCATTACCAAGTTCATCCACAGAAGGATTAATGGCGGAAGATGTTACTGCACTGCCACGTAATCTGCCGGTGTTTTTATATGTACCAAAAGAGAACTGTCATGATCCTGTCACTTCCGGACTCTATTCTCCCAGCACGACTGCTCTGATTCTCCGACTTACTGATCACGTGCACTGGTTCCCTATCACATGATTACAAATGTGGACATTGAATCTCCATTCACTGTAGCCATCGGTGAGGTTTCACTGTTTTGTGCACTGTGTTACTGAGCGTTTGCTCCTAACTCTGTTTAATGACCCTGTGTTTTAACCCTGCTCTGTTTTTTGGACTCTACTTTTTGCCTTTTTGCCTCATGTTCTGGATATATTGCCTGGCAGGACTGTTTTGGAATGTTTTTGACACCTATCTTGCCCTGCTCTTTTGTGCCTTTGCCTGGTTGTTATAATAAAGCTTTTGAATCATCTCTCGGCATTCACCTCTGGTTTTCTGATGACCATGGCACATAAAATGGGCACACAAAATGCAGGATACTATAAAAAATGTTTTTAGTTTTATTGCACTTTGAATGGGAAATTATTCAATGTATTGATTTTTGTTTCACATGCCATCTTACACCATACACCACTGGACTAAATTTTTAGCTAAATAAAGCCAATTTATAACAACAGAGGTTACATTAAGTACACTTCAACACTAAGCGTCATCTCTTTCAGTGGACAATGTTTTCATTGATTCATTTTCTTATACACTTAATTCTCAACAGGGTTCCAGGTGCCTACTTGGCCTCATAGGGAGCAACAACCCTAGACAGGGCACCAATCCAGCGTAGGGCACATACACTCGCACACTCATACACACACTCACACATTACAAATAACTTAGCATAATAAAGTAACCAAAAGCATGTCTTTGGACTGTGGGAAGAAACCAAAGCACATGGACAATCACAAGCACATACAGACTCCACACAGAAAGGATCCAGACCACTACACCTGGGATAGAACCCAGGACCTTCTCACTCTGAAGAAACAGAGCTACCCACCAAGCCACTGTGCCACTCTACGACGTTCTTATATTAGCTAAAGAGTAGCCCTGCATCCAGAGCCTGCCCAGAACAATGGAATATAATACTGTACATCATGCATGGGATTCTTTAGGGAGATTTAATTTTAACTGTTATCTCCAGCTTGGTTAATTGAGGATTAGGTTTTTCTTTTTGAAAAGCTGCTTTGGAACACTGCCTATTGTTAATGTACACGAGACATACACACAAATACAAGCCCAAATCAGAAGAAGTTGGGATAGTATGGAAAATGCAAATAAATATATATGCAGTGTTCCTCACATTTCATTTCACTTTTATTTCATTGCAGACATGAACCCAAGATATTTCATGTTTTCTTCTGGTCAACATCATTTAATTTGTTAATAAACATCCATTCCTGCATTTTAGGCCTGCAGATCACACATCAACAAATGTGTAAGAAAATGATTGAAATGTTCAAAACAATGTTCCTCAAAGAAAGACTGGAAGGGATCTATATATTTCACCCTCTACAGGATATCATAATATCATTATACAGTGTATAAATCATATCATGAAACAATTCAAGGAATATGGAGGAATTTCAGTGCGTAAAGGGCAAAGGCACAAACCTAAACTGAAGAGGCGTGATCTCCAATCCCTCAGATGGCACTGCATCAAGAATCGTCATTCATCAATAGCTGATAGAACCACATGGGCAAGGGATTACTTTATCAAGCCTTTATCCAGAACTACAATAAGGAGTTACATTCACAAATGCTGCTTAAAATGTTACTGTGCAAAAAAGAAGCCCCATGTTAACTATGTTGAAAAGCAACATAAACTTCTCTGGGCTTGGAGGCATCTGGGATGGTCCATCACACAGTGGAAACGTGTATTGTGGTTAAACGAACCAGTATTCTAGATCTTTTTTGGAAGAAATGGACGCTGTGTTCTCCGGACCAGAGACGAAAAGGATGATCCAGACTGTTATCAGCAACATGTCCCAAAGCCATGCTCTGTCATGATATAGGATTGTGTTAGTGCTCTTGGCAAAGGTCATTAACACTTCTGTGATGCAGCATTAATGCAGAAAAGTACATTGAGATTTTAGAGCAACATAAGCTGCCATCTTTGCAAAGATGTGATCTTTCACAGAGACATCCATGCATTTTTCAACAAGACAATGCAAATTCAGTTAAATCAGGAAAACGTAGGACTGAAATATATAAATCCTTTTCCATACCATCCCAACTTTCTCCGATTTGGAGTTTTAATTTGGAAATGATCCATGAACAATGAACAATCCATTACAGGGCATCATATAGATACCTTCTTACTCATTTGGGACAATATGGAGTAGCCAATCTATCTACTGGCAAGCTTAGGAGGTGGAAGGAATCAGAATAACTATAGGAAACCCATACGGACATGCAGAGATGTAAAACTTCAAACAGATATCAACTGGAGCACAAAATCAAAATAAAATACTTTTAGTTTCTTTCATACTGAATGGGTTATTAGGGATCTTAACTACCTGTTTGTCTGCATTTTTAATTTTAATGGTGTTAAATTCATGCTATGCAGCTATTCTGAACAGTTTTGCTGACTGAGTGCTAAAAATGTTTATTTACATGGAAACTGACTTTCAGTGGCTCTCGTGGCATCTCTTTATCAATAACTCTCCTATTTATTGACCATTGCTATTTCCTTCCAGCACCATGAATGTTAAATCCTCCTTCTTCAGCAATGTTATGTTAGGGCCCATTTTATCTAAAATCCTAAAATAAATGATTGAGAGAATAGATGATAAGACAGTTATTATTATTAATTTAAAAAAGAGAATTTTTATCTAAATAAAAGTGACAATAATCATCTGCTAATTCCAATGACAATGATCCAGTTTGTTTGTGCTGCAAATGAGCCACATGTTTAATGAGCCACATGTTTAAAACGGAGCTTAAATCACCAGTCAATCAACAAATCTGACAGTTTGAAAAATAGGAGCTGGTTGTGTCCTTACATTTGTCAAAATGTCTGTTCTTATTGATTTTTGATGTTATATGTGTGGAATATTAATTGGCTGTACAATGCACTGCAGGCAGCCAGTCATATAAAATTCACAGAACATAACTCATTCCCTTTTCGTTTGCAGAAAACAATTCTAGGTGGTTGCAGCCTTTTATATATCTATGCTGGCACCTGGGCGAATGGACTGACAGATTTTATAATATCAAAAAAGTCATCATTTATTTGCACGTCAGTGTCCTCCGGTTGTAAGTATCTTTCTTGTGTCAAAATAATTGCCTGCTCCGATTTTTGGGGTTGGAAGTCTTGTATGAGCCTAGTTATTTTCAATGTAATTAAACTGCATTCAGAATTAATATTATCAAGATGAGGTGAAGATATTTTGCTACCTTTTAAATGACATGCTTCAGATTTTACATGAAATAAGAAAAATGTTTTACTCTTTTCATGATGCATATGTATTATGTTGCTTAATATTAGGTCTATTTCTGACACAACCTTCGGAATATGTGACTCATTCAAGCTTTCCGAATTCTCTGAAAGACCCAAACCTTTCAGAGATAATGCCTAAAATGATAAAAAATATCACAAGAACTGGATTCTATGTTCCTTATGTTTATAGATGTTATGTCCTTCTGATTCAGGTTTAATTATGGTGACATCCCCATGAACATGTCAATTAAACACCCAATTTCACGCCATCCAATTTGAGACTGAATAATGCAACACTCTGCAACACTTTACAATAAACACTAACCAAAGTCCTTCCTGAAATGTCCTTACTCAAAATGGCAGGTGTATTTGAGATTTCCTTGAATTAATGCCCTCAACGTATTGTTGTAAGGGGATTGGACAAATAACCAGTTAAACAGAATCTAGTAGATTTATTGGTGAAAGGTTTTACTTGTATTGCCCATGGATCAGGGTCTTAGGAGACAGGTTTATAGGGTGATTGCAACGGCTCTAGAGGGAAAGATTTATAACATTTATTTGTGTTGAAAAATATGATTTACAATAATTATTAGTTGTTTATAAATATATTTATAATGACCATTCCTTAGTTTTTGACATCATGCATGATGATCAGGCGTGTTTGTTCAAAAGTTACAAAAACACATAAACCACCTCATCATTTTATGTCTATTTCCATTTTTATTAAATTCTTTTGAATTATCTTGTAAACAGAATGTATTATCCAGTTGAGATGAGCGGCAGCAGTAAAAAAGACCAGAAAAGGAATGGTTGTATAATTTGCATTTATTTAAAATTTAGTTTAGTTTTCTGGAACCTGAAAAAGTAGTGCCACATGGCTACGTCTATCAAAAAGAATTTGATAATAACCACTAAGGGGATAATAAAAATCACTTTATCTAATTCTGTTTTCTTTGCCACTACTAAGCCAGAGGTTTTCCATCATCAGTGTTTTGGTCATGTCAGATTATAGATAATCCATCTTAAGTATTTACTAGCTATTCTGTATGAATGTGTAATTTTAGATTTCCAAATATTAATTTGACATAAAAACAATGTTATAGAGTGTAGAATAATTTTATGTTGTTAATGAAATCAACATTTTAAGCATGGGGCACTCGTACGATTCAAACGAGTACGTTCTGAGTATGATTATAATTGCAAATCAATATAATTGTTTCACATTACACTGAAGAAAAGTAGCAATTTCTTCAAGATGCTTGGAAAAACCTAACAGTCAATTTTCTTCCTGTAAAAACTGTAGCGCAGTGCACCTACCTAGTTAAAAAAAACAATAAGTTGGAAGCGAGGAACGGTTGTAAATATAAATAATAATAATAATAATAATAATAATAATAATAATAATACCTCTACTACTACACTAATAGGACAAGTTTAATGTAGGCCACCAGTTACAGTATTCCTTGAATTGTACTTCAGTTGTCCCCTCAGTTGTTTAACTGTTACAATATTTACTATAGGTTAAAAATCACACCCTTTGATCCTGTGATCATGCTAAACAAACAGTATTTCTTTCAAAAAAAGAAAACTCGTGAACACCAGTGCCCAATAGAGGATACAGAATGTTTTTGTTTACAGAATGTTTTTTCTCTTGGCAGCCAAGTGAGTGATTTTCATGCATTTGACACCATTTTTTTTCTTTATGTAAATTTATGTTTGTGTAAACATTTATGTGGCAGTTACATAGTTGACAAAAATGAATGGCTATGCTTTCAAAACACATTATCTTCAATAGGATGTGTGTTGTACAAAGAGAGGAGCAAGGTTGCTCTCAAATTATGTTGATGGTTAAGATGGTTAACAGCAGCACCAAGCATTACATGTACCACAAACAGTTCCTACTTTCTGACAGATCACAAAAACTTGGCAATGCTATTAAAACTTCTTAATAATTTTGATTACACTACAAGATGAAGGCAATTGGAATACATTGATATTATGAACAAAACATAACAATTGTAGAAAAAATAAATCAATAAATTGTCTAGGCTGGAGAGGCAGGCTTTAACCTGAGATGGATTCCAAAATACACAGTGCAAAGACAAAGTAAATCACCTGATTTAGAGTCTGAGATCTTTTGCAGTCTTACAATAAATGAAAAATGTAAACCAAATTAATGACAACATTAATTTGTTACATGTGTATGTCCTTAAAAGTAGTAAAGTTAGATTTTCTATAGCCTAAAGTGCATCATAAGGTTCTGCAGAGAATAATATCCATATTCTTCATACAAACCTTCCTGTGCATGTAGTCTACTGGAAGAACATAATTCATATTTCTTTCAGATAAATAAAAAATTGAGAGTACACGGGATTCTTCTATTGGAATAATGTACTATAAGATTCATATCAGCCAAGGTGGGTTTAAAGGTAAACAGGTGTTTTGGGACAATAAAAAAAAGCAATTTAATGCATTTATGCACACCTCAAATGGTATTTCATATAGGCAAACCCATAATTAGAGTAGCAATTTGCTGCTCTGGAGCATGATGCATTTTGCCCAGGATGAGTTAATGCAAAGCACTGAAGCCAGCGATGCACAACAGATTAGATGCAAATATTCCAGCTTCTCACATGAATGTGGCTTATCTTTAGTTACTCCCAGTATTAGAGGTGGTTTGCCATAACTAATGCAATGTGGTGGATTTCTGGTTCAAGAAAGGGCTGTGTAGATTTATTCAGCCTTGACTTTGTCATATGTTAGAATATAAACTCTGAGTTATTTAAATAATGATTAGTACAACATTTGAAATAATACTATATGCTTAGACAAAACAGTGATTTGGGAATAGAGATAAATGGTAACACTGTTAATGAAAAAAGATAGTAATGCCATCTGGCTTGGCAATGGATACTTAACAGTCGCACTGGGAGTCACTTATCAAGTCCCCCAAGATTCTCTCTCATTAACGCCATTTTTAACTGTTTTGTCCATACTAACGCAGCCTGTGTTTACCACTTGAAGACCATGACATGTCAATGTGACACTTATGTTAAACACCCCACCCCATTACATTTTAGGCTCATACATGAATTGCCACTTAAAATATTAATATTTGATACCTTAGATGGTTGCATTCATTTAATACTGAAAACATAATCTGACCTTCTGCTAAACAAATTTCAGGTTTTATTAACAATGAAAAAGGGTCTGTATCATGGCAAGTACTAGCCTTTGCTTTTAGCTATGGAAAATAATTGCTGAGGGAAAAACACATGGTCATAAAAGAAAAGGGAAAAAACAACAACTTTGTTGCCTACCTCAGCAGAGTAATCAATCTGTACCGCAAAGAATCAGCTGTAATGACATGGCCAGTGCTGAATGTGGACATTGGGAATAAAGGTGCATTGTCATCCTTGTTAACAGCCAGCTTCTAAAAGCAATGTCTGGTAACATGGTAGGACATATCCCATGAAAGAGTGGGCTGAGTGAGCTCCATGCAGCCCGAAGAGATTAAGAGTGAAGATAATGTTGTAAGAGAAATGTCATAAATAGTCACAAGCTCAGCTTTTTCAGCCTCCCCTTGTCCACTGCAGGCTCTGTCTCAAGAGATGCTTTTACAAGGTGTAGAGAAAAGCTAGTGTGAGATGTAGCACATAGAAAGATTCAAGGCTCACTGCCCAGGACTGTTTCAGAACAAAATGTATTGTAAGGACAAGAGAGTTCTGCAGTCTGTTGAAAAAAAGAAGGAAGGATGGGGCCAAAAAGAAAAAGACAAATGTGGGATTTGAAGCAGCTATGAATGACTGGTCCATTAAGTGCCATCCAAGACCTGTCTAGTGTATCACTAGTTTGAATTATAAGGATGTTCTTCAGGAAGGCTTTTTAGCTTGTCAGCTGCCTTCAACCCCTCCAACTTTTTTATCTGGGATTTCAAAATATTTCATCTTTTCTGATCTGTCTGATTGCTTCCATAAATGTGATGGAAAGAAACAAAATTAAGTGACATAGTTGGGAATACTGTATTTAGGAGTGTGTTTACACTGATGTATATCATGATTTAATTAATATTACATACATGCTTGTACTGCAATTATAGGTAATTACATTTTGAAGCTCTCTCAATTTAGTTTTCTGTTAGTAAGAAAGAGAAGGTTCTCAATGTACTGTTTGAGCTTACATTGTTGCTGTACGTTATATAATTACTAATGGTATATGTGGGTGTCCAGAAAAAGTGGCTCTACAGCATCAAACTGTAATATGTGGTGCATCATTAGATGCCACTCTTTGTTGTTTTGTCTTTCTATCACTGTAGTGACTTTCCAATGACAGTACCATGGCAACATATCAGTAACCTAAAGCAAATATTTTGGCTCTTTTTTATAAAGAAAGTTGCAGTTGCAGTTTTTGTAAAATATTTTCCTTATGAAAGCCAACAAAATGTCCTCACAAAGTAATAGATCTTTTTTAACACAGTGGTGCCATTTGGTCCTCACAATGGCATATAAACTTGACCCCGCCCCCCCGCCCCCCCGACACCACCCAAACAAACCCTCCCAATGGCAATTTAGAGACATCAATTGACCTAACAAACAAATTACACACAGGTGAGACAAGAGCTGGGAATCTAAATGGGGATTTATGGAGCTGTGGAGTGACAGTGAGAATCACTGCCTCCTGAGGATTGTTTAGGACTAGCAATAATGACAACAGTTGTCTAGTACAACAGTTGCTTTATTAAATTGGTGACACTGAATCTTGAATGAAATTTGAAGGAAGGGCTTGGTAATGTTAAGCTGACAGAGTAGTTTAAACATTGTATCTTTTATAAATTAACTACTAAAATAAGTTCCATACATTCAGATTCTGGTTCTGTCACATTTGTGTCCTGGTGACACAGGGTGAGAGAGTAGGCCTATACTATGGGGGTAACATGAACACAAGATCAGTATGAACAGCTACTGTGTGAGTGTTTAATTGTTAGTGTATGTATGATGATTATTGTTCATGAACAGGACTCTGCACAAGTACCTAGGGAGGTCATTTCAACAAAATGTTCACCAAATTTTATGTTCCTCAAGTAACTTCATTGACTTTGCTATAGTGAGGCTAGAATAGATAAAAAAAATGATAAACAGAAATTGCAATGTGCTTCTGCTGACAAGGTTATTTCACATGGTCATGAGGGAAATGTGCACATTGGTGCCCTGTCGTCAGGCCATAAATGTAAATAGATATTTTACATGTTGTCAGATTGAGTTAGCAGAAGCTGGTCACTGGAGATCAGTGGCAGCTGTCTCTGAAATGCTACCGCTGTGATACTTGCCTCCAAACAGTTCCCGTTCAGAGATCAAAACCAAGCTCTGATCAAAAGGCATTATTCACATCAACAACCTTATTAGTACTGTTGGATGAATCAGCAAGGGCCTAGGATTGATTGACAGCCTTGAGTATTTGACTGGAATAATGAAGTTAACTGGTGCAGGAGCATTTCACATAATGTGGTAGTATTTGTTGGTATTGTCAGAGCTGGGTCCAGAAGTCTAAAATGTATGTTGTTTATGTCATTTATGAAACAAACCTCTACATACAATCAAGTTCTTAATTTTCTGATAGCATGGCTTATTAGCTACTACAAAAAGATTGTCCTTAACGTACACATGCAAATGTTTCTGCCTACCAGTGTTGTGCCAGTTCACAGCTTTTCTGAACTAGTTCAAGTTTAGTTCATACATGCTCAAAGTGAACAGTTCACGTTCAAAGTTCACAATTTTAATTCTGAACTAGTTCAAAGTTCAGTTCATTTTACTTTTTTCGTGAGATTTATTCAAAATAAGTACTTTTTTTCACACTACAAGCTAAAAACAAACGTGTGCCGGAGGAAGGCCCAGTATGTTATTAACTAGCCAGATGTAACATTCTCAGCCGGACACTACGGTTGCCCGGCAATGCCTTGCGGCAACACAATTGTCAAAAACCATTTCTGTCTGGTGATACATGATTTAAGCGGCACCAGCGAGAATACAGGAGGGAGGAACTTTCTCTCGTTGCGTTTCAAAAGACAAAACAGATGTCACTCAGTTTTCAATGGAAAACAAATTCCAACGTTCATTTACAGTGATGTCTGCCGTTCATGACACATAATGTGAACTAATTCACGTTCAAGTTCTTTATTAAAAAACGTGATGCGTTCAGTTCAACGTTCACGAAAAAATGAGCGTGTTCAGTGAACGCGTTCTTTTGAACTCGTTCACGCACAACACTGCTGCCTACTAACGAAGTGTATGGATCTCCAAAAAATCTAAAGTACATTCAGACTGTGCTATCCAAACTCCAACTCTGACTTCACTTTATAGGAGGAACTGAAACACAATAACACACAATAACAAATGATGAATAGACAATTCAATCCAAGAAACACAAAGTAAATTGGTATCATCATTGTATAGCAGATGTAGATGGTGTTCTGAATTGCATCTTGTCTCTACCTACACCCTATTATCCTATTATACAACCCCAAATCAGAAAAAAGTTGGGGTGGTATGGAAAATGCTAATTAAACAAAATCTGCAGTGTGCCATGCATTTACTTTGACTTTTATTTCATTACAGACAGCATGAAACCAATATATTTCAAGTTTTTTTCTGGTTAACTTCATTTCTTGGTTAATAACCATCCATTCATGCATTTCAGGCCGGCCAATACATTCCCATAATCCCACAACCCCATACCATGACAAAACTTGGAATTTGGATTTGTTGCTGATAACAGTCTGGATGGTCCTTTACGTCTTTGGTCCAGAGCAAAAAGATCTGGAATACTAATTGGTCTAACTACAATACATGTTTCCACTGTGTGATGGTACATCCTGGATGCCTCAGAGCCCAGAGAATCGATGCCGCTTCTGGACAAGGTTAACATGAGGCTTCCTTTTTTTGTACAATAGCGTTTTAAGTGGCATTTGTGAATGTAACTCCATATTGACAAAGGTATGATAAAGTACTCCCTTGCCCATGTGGTTCTACCAGCCATTGATGAATGACGGTTCTTGATGCAGCGCTGCCAAAGGGATCGGAGATAATGGCTATTTAGTTTAGGCTTGTGCCCTTGCCCTTTATGCACAGAAATTCCTCCAGATTCCTTGAATCATTTAATGATATTATGTACTGTAGAGGGAGAAATATGTAAATCCTTTACAGTCTTTCTTTGAGGAACATTGTTGTTAAACATATCAATAATTTTCTGACAAATTTGTCGATAATCTGGTCATTCCCCTGCTCATATACTGTATAATCACCTGTTGACATTACCTGTTGGAATTCACATCATTATTTAGTTTTTTAACTCAGTACTAGCCTTAAATTGCCCCAGTCCCAACTTTTTTTGGAATATGTTGAATACCTGAAATTCAGGAATGGATGGTTATTAACAAATGAAATGAAGTTGACCAGAGAAAGCCTGAAATATATTGGGTTCATACTGTCTGCAATAAAATAAAAGTAAAAGGAAATGTAAGGAACACTTCATATATTAGATTGCATTTTCCATAACATCCCAACTTTTTCTGATTTGCGGTTGCAAAATATATCCCTATTAGAATGTAGCACCTACCCCTACAAGAAATGTACAAGATACAGCAGAGAACATTTTGCTCTTTTATTTAGGCATATAACCACAGCAAGAAACCTCTGCTAGGTAGTAACCTGCCAAACTACCTACAGACATACACATGAGGGGTAGTAGATGTAGGGCGCGAAATGCATGAGGTGCATTATGGTAGAGTGGTGAAGCCCTGTTCAGAATACATATAACAGGCCAGGAGGGTCAATCAGAAAGTCCCTGGAGTCACATAATTATGCTGACGTTACTGAAAAGAGGTAGGTTGATTGATATGCAGGAACAAGGTAGAAATTTTTCTATAAAATGGGAAACTGTTTGAACCATTTTCCAGAATAAGTAACATTCAGATAATAAGGTACGACTGCAATACTTTGTCTGAAATGCCTATAACTCAATGCACATTAATGTTTCTATTTATGTACTCTCCAATGTTTGTTTAAAACCTATAAATAACAGTAATCTTTATTACTGGCTTTTGAGAATATTTGAACAAAAGCAATATATTGTTGGATGGGGTTTATTTTATGTTTTAAACATTTTTTAATTTGTTTTTAATTTAAGGTTTATTTTTCTGGTTGGCAGAAAGAAAAATGCCTGCTGCAAAAGAAAAGCAGTAAAAACACTGCATTCTGCTTAATGATTCAGCTCAGCCTGCCACCACACGAGCATGCATGCAGTTGTTTATTCTCAGCTGGCTGCAACACTCACTGGCCACAAATTAAAAGAATTCGACCAGGACCTGGACTGGAGTATCACACTATGCTATGATGTTTCTGAACCACTGGTTAGAGTATATTAATGTAGCTTTTCCTCTCAAGAGGAAACTACTACTTGTAATACAAATCCCTGCTTCCACATTTCTGAGTAACCAACACTGTACCATATAATTTTAAATGCTAAAACATTCCAAGGCATTTAATATGTTACGGCTGTCCAAACTTTTACAAACAAATGCATAGCAATAACATGAAGAAAACAGAGATTATACTGTATAATGCCTTTCAAACTGATGCCTTTCGATCTGAAAAGTACACCTAAACTTTATATTATACCTTTCATCACAGAAGATCTAACACTTCTGTCTCCTGACTTCAAAATTTTGCACAATAAACATATTGCCATATTATATCATATTATCAGAAGGTTTTAATATACAGTGGTACTTGAAGGTTTGTGAACCCTTTAGAATTTTCTATATTTCTGCATAAATATGACCTAAAACATCATCAGATTTTCACACAAGTCCTGAAAGTAGATAAAAGAGAACCCAGTAAAACAAAGGAGACAAAAATATTATACTTGGTTATTTATTTATTGAGGAAAATGATCCAATATTACATATTAGTGAGTAACAAAAGTATGTGAACCTTTAGGATTAGCAGTTAACTTGAAGGTAAAATTAGAGTCAGGTGTTTTCAATCATTGGGACAATCAGGTGTGAGTGGGCACCCTGTTTCTGTGAAACATGGTGGTGGTAGTATCATGGTTTGGGCCTGTTTTGCTGCATCTGGGCCAGGACGACTTGCCATCATTGATGGAGCAAT
>JAJAGP010006941.1:0-16992 GCA_025084515.1 Ancistrus triradiatus | reverse complement strand
GTGATAATTGTCATTTCCATCAAACGATGTGGCGTCCCTAACACATTACCCAGTCCATATCAGGAAAGATATTGTGCATGACTGTTTTCCATTGAGAGCTGATGTGTTTTCAAAGTGTTCCTTTAATTTTTTTGAGCAGTGTATATAGTGTATAAGTATCTATTATATGCAATTTCTTATCACCTTTGTATTATTTTCCTCCATTTGATGTTTACATTTACAGTATTTAGCAGAATTTATCCAGAGTGACTCATAACTATACAGTCTTACACAATTCATTCCAAACAAGGGTTAAAGGCTTTGTTCAGGGGCCTAAAAGAGTCTGTGTGTCAGTGCTGGGATTGTAATTGATATCGGTCGTCATATATATCACGATTAGCCATCACAATTTCATATTAATAGAATGAAACCAAATGTTATTAGGTACAGCACCCCAAAGCAAAGCTTCTTCTGTTTTTAACACACAAGCATTTCTAGTTAAAAAAATAACATTGTCTTATTGCAGGCTAATTTGGCAGTTTGACTGGTATCCACCTTTGTGATTTTAAGTCTAGCTGTGAATGGTTTAGTATTTCCTCTTGAAGAAATTTAATCTTTCTTATTTTTTGGAGTTTTTAACATATAAGTCACCATGTTTTATTATTCAGTCTCAAAAATTCTTGTTCTTTCATTCAGATCAAGCAGAAACTGGCCGAACGTAACATGTCACAGAATATCATGGTCACCTGGAGGAAGAATCCGGATGGAAGTGTCTTGAGCAAGAAAAAAAGTGATGATGATCTGTGACCTCTTAGTCAGAATAGAGTCAAAATGGAAAAGACCAAAGTGAAGTGAATGTTGAATCATTATAATATAAGACATATGGGGAAAATCTTTAGATAAAGTGTCTGTTATGCATTTAATTCAAATCTAATTATTTCTGAAAATGCTAACACCAATCATTGTTTTAATTAATGGCTAACAGTGCTGTCTGGAACTTTTCAGAACCTTTCGTTAGGCATGTTTGTAAATTACTAATATAAGATTGTATGACAGAATTTACAATTTATTATTGACTTAAGATGGATGGTACATATTTGGTGCCATTTGGAGTCCTCTCTGTATCCGTGTGGGTTTGCTCCGGCTACTCAGATTTCCTCCCACATTCCAAAGACATGCGTTAGGTTAACTGGTTACTATAAATTAACTTCTTTTTCTTTCAGCTGATCTCTATCGGGAGTCGCCACAGCAGATCATCTCCATCTCCATCGTCTCCATCTTGCCCTGTCATGAATGTCCTCTTCTGTCACACCAACCATCTGCATGTCCTCCTTCACAGCACAACCTTCTATTTGGCCATCCTCTTCTTCCCCTGCCTGGCAGCTCCATACCCAGTACCCTTCTCCCAACATAACCCTCATCCCTCCTCTGCGCCTTGCAACTGCAACCCAATGAACACACAATGCAAGTGCTTCTGGCCTTCTCTGTACTTCTCCATCAACACTCTCAAAGCAAACATGGCATCTGTGGTGCACTTTGCTGGCATGAAGACATATTGCTGCTCACAAATCCTCACTTCTTCTCGCATCCTTGCTTCCACTTCTCTTTCCCAGATCTTCATGCTGTGACTGATCAGCTTTATGCCTCTGTAGTTCAGCTCTGCACATCACCCTTACACCATTACACTTCTCCACTCTTCAGGCATTCTCTCACCTTCCAAGATTTTGTTAAACAAAGTAGTTAATACTTTTTCCCCTTTCAATATACTCTCTTCATCTGCATCCTTTATCATCCTAACCTGCTGTACATCTCACCCAGATCTGTCCCTCTGTCAAGCCAATCGTTACAAGTCCTTTTCACCTTCCTTAGTGTCCAACCTTTTAAACTTAAACTTCCCATTTGCCCTTTCCTTAGCATTTGCTGCTTCCCTTTTTGCCTTATGCCGCATCTCCCTGTACTCCTGTCTACTGTCTTCACCTCCTTGGAGGCCCCAGTTCTTTTTTGCTAACCTCTTCCTTCTTAAACTTTCTTGGACTTCCTCATTCCACCGCCAAGTCTCATTTTCTTTCTTCCTCTGTCCAGATGTCACACCAAGTACCTTCCTGGCCGATTCCCTCAGTGATTTTGCAGTTGATGTCCAGTTCACTAGCACCCCATACACCACCACCCAGCGCCTGTCTCATCTCTTCCCTAAATTTCACACCATTGTCTTCTTCCTTTAATTTCCACCATCTGATCCTTGGTTCAGCCTTCACTCTCTTCCTCCATTTCACATCCAAAGACATCCTACATACCACCATCCGATGCTGTCTTACTACACTTTCCCCTACCACCACCTTACAGTCACCAATCTCTTTCAGGTTGCATCTCCAGCATAGGATATTGTGCACCTACGTCCACTCTTGTACATCACTCTGTGTTCTTCCTTCTTCTTGAAGTATGTGTTCACTACTCCCCATCTACCCAACACATCCTCATCACCTCTGTTTCCTTAACCGGCATGTCCATTGAAGTTCGCTCCAAATCACCACCCTTTCTTCTTTAGAATTTCTCTCCACCACTTTGTCCAACTCATTCCAGAAATCCGCTTTCTCCTCCATCTCAACAACCCACTTGTGGGGCATGTACTCTTACGACATTCATCAGCACTCCAACAATTTCCAGTATCACACTCATCACTCTATCAGACACTCTCTTCACCTCCAATACACTCTTGGCATACTCTTCCTTTAGAATTATCCCTACTCCATTTCTCCTCCCATGTTATAGCAGTTTGAAACCACCTCCAATGCTCCTAGCCTTACTACCATTCCACTTGGTCTCCTGTACGCCAAGTATATCTACTCCTCTTCTCTCCATCATGTCAGCTAACTCTCCCCCTTTGCCAGTCATAGTGCCCTCGTTCAAGGTTCCAGCTCTCACCTCCACCTTCCTACCCTTCCACCTCTGTCTTTGCCTCCTAGCATTTCTACCCCTCTTCTTCTCCTTTTTGCACAACCGTAGCATAGGTTCCACCAGTACCCTGCTGGTCAACAGTACTAGTGGCGGTCGTTGTTAACCCGGGCCTCAACCGATCCGGTATGGAAATCTGAATTTTGATCCGCATGGTTGATTTGGCAAAGTTTTTCGCCGGATGGCCTTCCTGACGCAACCCTCCCTATTTACCTGGGCTTGGGACCGGCACTAGGAATGCACTAATATGTGCACACCCAATGGCTAGGTTACTTGGAATTACCTGGTTTCTCTAAATTGCCTCAGTCTGAGTGTGTCTGACTAGGATCAATGTAGCCTTACTCCTGTCATAAATAGTCACTGATGCTGAGGTTTAAATGAAGTTAAAGTTTGGGCGGCCACAAAATATTGACTATACAGCATAATGTAGGAGGGAAGTGGAGGGTGTAGGTAGAGGTAAGAACCATTTCAAACTGATCTCCTGTTATTTTCTGGATCGTCATTCCATATAGCTGCTTAGTTGATCAGATAGTGGGTTAGGAAGTTCAAATATATCATAGGTCATAGGGATCATTTTATTCTGTATGTGTAGTGTGTCATTGTTAATAGTTAAACAAATGAATTAGAATAGCATGTTTTCTTCTTACTGAAGTAATTAGTCAACACCCATGTAGTACTTTTGTAAGTTGTCTGACAGATTATTAATATTTATATAATTCAGTTAAAAATAAAATAATATTTAAATGCTTAATGCTTAAAATAAATGTTTGACGTGGGCATGAAACAGTGGTAGAGCATTTTAGCAGAACTGGGATGTAGGGTGGATTTTGTAATTATTTTCAGCAATGTAATAGATAGAACCTGAGCGAATTATATAGTCATCCCTCTGTGTCTGTGGGGATTGGTTCCAGGACCGAAATCCACAGAAGTTCCCTTATATAAGATGATGTACATAAACTAAATTACCATCATTATTTAAAATAACTTTAGTGGGTGGCTAGGTGTGTAGCACCGCCGACTCACAGAAAGAAGGTCCTGGGTTCAGTCCCAGGGTGGAGCGGCCTGGGTCCTTTCCATGAGGAGTCTGCATGCCCTCCTCGTGTCTGCATGGGTTTACTCCAGGTACTCCGGTTTCCTCCGACAGTCCTAAGACATTCATGTTAGGTTAATTGGTTACACTAAATTGGCATTGGTTTGAGTGTGATCTCTGGCGATAGACGGAGCGTCGCGTCGGCTGGAGTATTTTCGGTCGCATCAAATGGCATAGGCGGACCCCTCACTGGCGAAACGAGCACCAGGATAATGATGATGTGTTAATTTTTTTATTTCCAATCCATTGCAGCGTAACAGCCATTTAATTGTTAAACCACTTAATCTGTTAGATTTTTAATCACTTTTTCCATTTAGTTTTTAACAGGCTTTTTAAGAGATACACACTTGTGCCTGTATGACTGACAGGGGGTACTCCTCTTAATTCTGTATGTGCCCCCATACAACAAGTAGTCTAGAAATTTCCTCAGCTTAATAGCATGCTTTAGAGTCGATTTGAATTAAATATATACAGTATAAATATAAATCAATAGCTGTAGAACCACTTGTTCTGGAGGAATTCTGGACCTTAGAAAATCTATTCAAATAGTCAAATGTTTTTTGCAGTGAGGTCAACAAGTGTACGAAGCTGACCTGACCTGTTCTTGGGGTTTCTTTTATTGCATCTTATGTTATTCACAGATACTGTTGTGAACATAGAGACAGATGAAGTTTAAGAGCCTTGCTCTATAACGAAATAATGGTAATATTATTCATAATGAATCCTAAAATATAATTGAAAGCTTAAAATTGATGTGTAATTGGATAGACCTGTTAAATCAAATGATGGTGTTTAAAAGTTGTACTAGACGGTGAAACTCTTCTCTACTATCTCCTTTCTTTGTACCCAATAATAGTTTGTATTTTCCTTTGAGCAGCAAAAGTATGTTTTCATCACTTGAACAAGACATTTGTTTGTCATGTCTGTTTTTTTCTCTGCGAAACAAAAATTGAACTAGGTGGCGAAATAAACAAAGAAAAACACCAGTAGTAAAAGTAACAGTAGTAACCTTCTTTTTCAGTGTCCCTAGGTTGGATCTTTCAGATGCTGACCTAGCAAAGCTCATTGTGACATCTGAAGTGGCAAACAAACATCTGTCAAATGCAGTACCTCAATCCCATAGAGATTTTCAAGGTTCAAATCCCATCTCTCCTAAGTTAGATTCTGTCTGGTCCTTGAGCAAGATCCTTAACCCACAATTACTTGGATTGTAATACTTTAGGATAGGGCGGTGCTGCTCTCATCTCCTGCAACATTGCCCATAGTCTTATGGCAGGGTTAGTTAGGGGCTGACTATCTAGAGCAGGGGTCAGGCAGCAGACAGTCAGGCTTAACCAACTGTCTGCTGGTAGTCATGCACCGTCACCTAGAACTCACATTATTGAAACTGTGTCTGTTACCTGCATCTGTCTTAAACGTAAACGCTCTCAAAAAGCCTGTTTTAATAACCTCATTAGTATAAACACAGATAGCTCCCAAATAAATAACAACCTTAGACTAAAGCTAGGATTACTTAACATTAGATCACTTGCAAACAAAGCAGTGATTGTAAATTAAATGATCACTGATAAACGCTTACACACTCTCTGTCTTGGATTAGACCGGATGAATATTTAGCCTTAAATTAAGCCTCACCTGTTGGATACAGTCATGCTCATCGCCCTCGTCCTAATGGTCGTGGGGGAGGCGTAGCCAAAATTTACCAGACTTAAAATTTAATACACCTACGGAGCCCGATCATCTTGTTTCACTCAGCCCTGGATATGATTGCTCCTGCTCGGGTCAAACGCATTAGGGAAAAAAGGCTAGCACCATGGCATGATGATCACACCTTAAAGCAATCAGCACGGAGCTTAGAACGTAAGTGGCGACATAGTAAATTGGAAGTATTTAGGATTGTTTGGCAGAGTATAAGCATGCCGTCAAATAAGTTAAAGCTGAATATTTTTCCTCAATCAAAAAGAAAAATAAGAATAATCTTAGATTTCTCTTTAATACTGTCTCCAGATTAACTAAAAACCTCACAGAAAGTGATTCTCACATTCTGTGTAATTTTAACAGTAATGATTTCCTGACTTTCTTTAATGATAAGATAGAAAACATTAGGCATAAAACTCGATGCTCATCACATCACCAAACTATTCTGCAACCTTCCAGATGCAGCACTGGTGAAGATGTCGGTTTAATTAGCTGTAAATCAAGATTAGAATATTTTACCCCAATTACTAATACTGAACTATCTGCACTGATTAGCTTGTCTAAGTCATCAATGTGTTTATTACATCCAATTCCTACATGTTTACTCAAAGAAGTGATACCTAACATTATACAGCCACTGCTAATTATTTTAAATTATGTGCCCAAATCCTTTAAGTGTGCCGTTATCAAACCACTGATTAAAAAAGCCAATCTTGATCCTTGTGTGCTATCTAATTGTAGACCAATTTCAAATCTACCGTTTCTCTCCAAAATTTTAGAAAAAGCCGTCTATCAGCAGCTCTGCAGTTTTCAGTCAGGATTCAGGCGCCATCGTAGTACTGAAACAGCATTAATTAGGATACTAAATGATTTATTATTGTCCTCAGATAATGGACTTGTTTCTTTTCTTGTTCTGTTAGATTTATTTATTTAGATTTAGACAGCATTTGTCACTATAGATCACAAAACAAACTAGAAAATACTGTAAGTATTAAGGGATTGGCACTTTCTTGGTTTAAATCCTACTTGACCGACTGGTCCGACTGATTTGTTTATGTAAATAATGTACGTTCTAAGCTCTCAAAAGTTAAGTATGGCATGCCTCAGGGGTCAGTGCTTGGCCAGCTTTTATTCTCTCTGTACATGCTGCCACTAGGCTCAGTTATTCGTAAACATGGCATTAGTTTCCACTGCTATGCAGATGATACACAGCTGTACATATCAGCCAAACCTAATGACAGCCTTACAATCAACAAAATTGAGGACTGTGTAAAGGGAATAAAAGACTGGATGTCTTTTAATTTTCTCTTACTTAACTCAGATAAAACTGAGGTCTTATAAGTTAGACCCAAGGCTGTGAGAGACAGGTTGGCTACATCTATCCTAAATCTAGATGGCTGTTCAGTATTGCCCAGTCCGTCTGTAAAAACTTAGGTGTCTTATTTGATTCAGATCTCTCCTTTGATGTGCACATTAGCAACATCACTCAAATTGCTTTCTTTCAGTTATGTAATATTGCTAAACTTAGAAATATCCTCTCTTTAATGATGCAGAGAAACTAGTTCATGTGTTTATAACCTCATGGTTAGACTACTGTAACGCCTTACTTACTGGATGCTCTAGTAAATCTATACATAAACGCCCGAGTGTTAACCAGAACTAGAAAATTTTATCACATCAGTCCTGTTCTATCATCACTAGTCTGGTTACCAGTTAAATTCCGCATTGATTATAAAATAATAAATGCGTTCCAACACCAGTTCCAGCCCCACACATGATGTTCATGATGTACATCCGCTTCAACTCCACTCAAGTTTTCTCCGTCTTCAGCCCCAGCCCCGCCATACCAGAGGGCAGTAACTCTCTCCCTTCTCTGGTTGGCTGGAGACGAAGTGCTGCCAAGGACTTTCCTGCTTAGACTCAACATCCTACAGTAACTCTGTGTATCGGACTACATAATGCCAATATGCATATTTTACATTATTTTATTTGAACTATCACTTTAAGACTCATTTGTTTAGAAAAATTAGCTTAATTCTTACATTTATCATCTATGCCACCCAAGGAGGATGGGTCCCTTTTTAAGTCTTGGTCTTCCCAAGGTTTCTTCCTCATTACGCTTAGGGAGTTTTTCCTTGCCACTGTCGCCCTAGGCTCGCTCAATTTGGGATTGGCTGTAGATATTAAAAGATAATCTAAAATTGTAAAGTTGCTTTGAGACAATGCTCCATTGTAGAAAGCACTAGAAATAAATCTGACTTGACTTGACTTTGCCAGTCGTAAGTTGCTCTGGATAGGGGTATCTGCTAAATGACTTAATGTTCTTAGGAGCCGTAGATGAACTTCTCCACAGGTGAATTTGCACCACAACTTTATTTTATAACCGGTTACTGTATGAGTGAACTAAAACAAGATCAAGACGTCTTTGCTACAGCACTGACAGGATGCTGTTTAACAATGCAGGAGTCTGAACACATGATCCCCAAACTTCTCCAGATTATCGAATCTGATATTAATCAATCCCAAATTACACTGTTTGTTGTTTTTGTTTTAGCAGGATTGCAAACTGTGTAGATTCTGTAGACCTCACCCAAACTATTGCCCAAGCATGACGTCACTTCATTAACTGAAGTCTTTTTGTAAATGACAGCTTTCCATTATAAACATAAGCAATTATGGAATAAAGAGCTTAAGTTAAATGGACCATATTTGAATTCAAGCTTCAAACCACAATACAGTGTGTTTGTATTGTACACTATCAAAGGTGGCCTGAGTAAGGCTTCTGTATTCCTTAGGAAAATCTATTCAAATAGACGGCTCCAATGCCTAGGCGTCTCTCCCAGCAGGCTGTGGCAGGGACGTGAGGACATTAGGATATCGTTTGTGTAAGGTCAAACGCAGGTCAGCTGAGGGTGTGGAGGGTGTCATGCAGTGGAAGGGAGATTAGAGATGTTTTCTGAGAACTAAACAAAACAAAAACCGCACAAGTGGGATCCGATAAAAGTTCAGCACTTTCACCCAACACATCACAAATCGGCTTTTTTTCAAAAACTACTCCTCTTTTATCCACTAAATAATTTATATGTTATCTGTTTAGCAGTTATGCTTTCAGAGTGCACCACGTTCAAACCTTTGTTCCTTTAACTTCATTTTCATTGGCCCATTTTGATATGAACTTTTCTTTGTCCACTTTCACGGGAAATTTTCTGGTGCATCTCGGGCATCTAACAATCTATCACTGTAAAATAAATACACCGGTAGCAGTAACTTATTTTTCAGTGTCCTTAGGTTGGATCGTCAGCTCATTGTGACAAAAGAAGCGGTGAAAGAACGTCAAAGGAAGTTTGTAAATTTGAGAATCTTTGACTGGCTGTACCTCAGTCCCATTGACAGTTTGTGAGATTATTTGGATCATCAGCCCAATTGCTGGAGTTTGTACCTCAAACCTTCACATCCAGTTAGTGTATGAGTGAACTAAAACCCTAACACATCTGATCACATGACTCTCAAAGTGCCCTGATGTTGTTTTTGTTGGCTTGCAAATAATGTACTATCTGCAGGCCTCATGCAAACTGGTTCCTAAGATTGCCATGACTATGTATTCATTAACTAAAGTCTGTTGTACTTCTTAGCTTTTCGATATGGCAATAAGAGTTCATATAATATGAATAATGGAGCATATAAGAAATTTGTGAATTCTGAATTGAATTGAACCACTGATGTTAATTGATGCTGGTTGATGTTTTTCCTCTGCAAACCACGATACAGTGTGTGTGGTGTTTGTTGGAACAGGTGACCAGAGAAGAATGGTACCTTGCTATTTGTTAAGAAAATCTATTCAAAGACTTAGTGCTAGTGTCGCTGCCAACGTCTTACTTTAGTGACATCATAACCTTCGTGTTGTTTTGTGCAGAGTCAAATGCACCAGCTCACAGTCACGTGAGGAGTAATCAGTGAGGGTGGAATCTATGGACATGGTGTTGTCTTAATAGTTTAGTGTTCTGCACATACAACTCAATATTGCTACAATGTGGTGCGTCTGCACTTCCCAGTCTAATTAAGCACAGACCAGTTCTGATTAAAGCATGTGTCCTGAGTCGTAGTTACAGTGCTGAAATTTGAGCACAGCCCTCCATCAGCTGTTCCATGATGATGTTGCTTGAATAAGGAAACATGACTTGAAAGGTAAAAGCTGCCCGTGTCATCTGCATTGTAAATTCTAGGCTTGGTGTTAGATTGGACATATAAGGAGAACCCTGGTTTGCATAAGAAATTCAGGCTTGGCAGATAGATATATATCTCAATGAAAGTCAAAAACTGGCACACAGAAGGAACCAAGAACACAGAGAAGTGCAGAACACAGGTAAGATGTTTCTGTTTGCTATTTTTTGGCTTTCAGTCACTCTTATTAATATTTAGGGTACAGTATAGCATTAGGTAGAGTGTATGCAGACGTAATCAATGTGATAACAAACAAGTCACAAAGAGAAAAGAATTAGCATGAAGTAAGGGAATATGGTGAATTAAAATGTAGTTTTTTATAGAAAATACGCTGTGATGCTTCACTTAGTTTGTATTGTTTTTTATCTCTACCACACCCATCATGAAGATGAGCATTTTTCTTCTCCTGTATATCTTTTTTTTTTATTATTATTAAATTATTGAAAAATTTTACAAAACATTGAAAGTGACAACCCGCATGACATTACAAAACACTACATGTAAATAAACATTAAAATGAAGAAACACACAATTCTAGAAATCAAGAAAATCCCACAATTTACCTTTTTGTTGTTTGGTTTCCGGAGTTCTTTTCTTTTTTAATTCTGTTAAACTTGTTTAAAAAACAACATCACTAGAACAAACATCTGGTCATTCTATGTTGCGTTTTCCATAATTTACTTTTGACTGTACAAAGAACATACCGTATAATATCTTTTTCAGATTTTGAGAAAGGGTTATTAAAAATTCCAAACGCTACAGATTTCATGTCAAATGTAACTGATAATTTAATGCTTTTCATTTTATTCCAAACTTCCCTAGATCTGTAACAATCGAGAAGAAAATGTTCAAGTGTTTCATTTTCAGCACAGTCAGGCATAGGACACTGTATAGTTTTAACAAAACAGCTCCACTTAACCCCTGCCCTCACTGGGAGCCTTCTGACCGATATCAACCATGTTGTGTCTCGAATTTTCTCAGACAACACTTTACTACATATGTTTTCTATGGCTGTATTTTGTTCATTTATGTTTAGATCCCTATACTCAATATTATTGCCATATATATTGTTACAGATCATTTTGTATATTTCTTTATTTGACTCAGATAACCAGTCAATATTTAAAAATTGATATTTATTAATGAAATCCGAGTATAGGATTTTAAAATATGGAACAGTTGTCCTTGATCTCATTTTTTTCTCTCTCCAAGTAGTGATATTACCAAACCAGTCAGCTTGTCTATGAATGCCATTGGCAATAATTTTACACGCTGCTGTCTTTGTCTTAATGCCTAGATCTATTGCTCAATGTATTAGGTAAGGGAATATGATGAATTAAAATGCAGTTTTTATAGAAATTACCCAGTGATGCCTCACTTAGTTTGTATTGTATTTTTTTATCGCTAGTGCACCCATCATGAAGCTGAGCATTTTTTTTCTCCTGTATATCACTGGTGAGTGTTTCTTTCTTATTCATGTTCTTTATTTTAACTCATAAAATCATAACTGGGGTTTCTGTTATTTGACTCACACAAGCTTCCCTGACTTTGTCATAGCTGGTTTCATTGGCACTGTGTTCAAACCTGTAAAACCTTGCTGTTCCAGTCAGATCTAACTGGCTGTAAAAATGTAATGGGATTTAGGACATGCAAATTCTGTGATAGATCGATCTGGGGCTAGTCATTGCAAATGTTGTGATATGACTAGGAAAGTGGTTCCATAAAAGGTGGAATACAACAGTAGATAATATAATGTCTTAAAAAATACCTT
This sequence comes from Ancistrus triradiatus, assembly GCA_025084515.1. Taxonomy (NCBI): domain Eukaryota; kingdom Metazoa; phylum Chordata; class Actinopteri; order Siluriformes; family Loricariidae; genus Ancistrus; species Ancistrus triradiatus. Next base: position 5,281 of record JAJAGP010006941.1, on the reverse strand, counting down.
ATGAATGGTATAAAAGGACCTGACCAAATTTTACTGTGAATGTCAAGGACAGAACACTGATCTGAGCACAGTAGGGCTGATTAAAGGATGAATCTGCTGCTGTAATTTCCAGACTGTTGCCAGATGTTTTGTACCTTTATATGGGGATCTATATCATGATATCATGTCACTTAGTATTAAAAATAGTTCTATAAATGCCAGTGCTTTTGCTCGGTCAAGAATGGCAATGTATTAGGTATTGTACCTATTTTACAAAACACTGAATACACTGTGTATTATCTGTAAATACTTTATGGAATTGCAAGATAATAAAAATGAGAGGATTAATTTTAATAAGGAGGCTATGCCGTGACACAGTTATGCAGTGGTTAGCAATGTTGCCTCACAGCTCCAGAGACCCGGGTTTGATTCCTGGTTTGAGTTTGCATGTTCTTCCTGTGTCTCTGTGAGTTTGCTCTGGGTCCTCCTTCCTCCCCCATTCCAAAAACATGCATAAGCTCAGTTTGCATGTCCTTGTGTCCCAGTTTGTGAGTGAGTGACTGCGGGTGTGTAAACATGTGTCCTGCATGGACCTGTTACCTTGTGGTGCCAGTCAGGCCTTTGTACCCAAGAGACGTTGACTTGAGCTGAGCTGGTGTTTATTTATTGTTCACAAATGTAATGATCTATTAAATCCAAATAAAGTATAGTATAAAAAGGGAATGTAAGAGAGGGAGGCTATGCTGTTATATGTGCACAAATGTACGTCAGGTTAAAATCGGTGATGCATTTAAAAGAACTAATTTAGAGGGTGCCTGTACTGACCCATATCTCCAGTAATGTCTAAATCTAATATTTCACTAAATAATAAGTTACAAGTTGGTAAGGAAATGATAAAGTAGTGAACAACTCACTTGCTTTTGTGTTAAATGCTATACTGAGCCTTTTTCTCTAATACTTGATGAGATACAGAACAAGTAATCTGAGACACTCCTCAAATACAGAATCTCCTCAGATTTACATATGCAGCATTTAGCAGACACTCTTATGCAGACTTTTTGTTCCTAAGTCCAGTGCCATATATGCAAAGCAGGAACTGGCCATTGGGGTGTATCTGGACAATTACCACTGAGCCGCTCTGGGTGTGAGCCCCTGAGAGAGCTGTAATTAGAACCTGATTTAAGTACTCTAACACTGAAGTGTGCATTGGCCCACATTATCCTTATTGCACGTTTTTTGGACGTATTACCTGCTTGCTTAATCAAAAATAGCTTAAGCCGATTCGAAGTTTCAGTGGAAAAGCAGACAGCAATTTTATTGCATCAACCCATGAGTACAGGGAATAAGGACAAATACACGCAGTAAAAATGGGAACATGTCAACAACCATCAGCACCCCAGCTCTTACATACGTCTCTTTAAGATATGTTCAGACATTATGTCACAATCGTTTTCCAACTTGTAGAAAATCTCCTCCACCTTTCTATGATTTTCTGCACCAGTCTTATCTCTGTCTTCAGACTGCCCAAATTTTAATCATGGTGTTAAGCCTCAGTCATATAAGTTTGTTCAAATCCCAGAAGTTGAATCTGTTCATCTGGACATAGATTTTGTTCTATGTCCAGATGTCCAACAAAATCTATGTCCAGATGAACAGATTCAACTTCTGGGATTTTCTTACCTGGATCATTGAGTATGCATCAAGACGTTTTGTTCAAATCCTTAGCCGTTTATTTTATATATTTTTTATAGTTAATATATTATATGGTTACACATGGACGGCCTTTATTATTTCTGTATGTACGGACTCCTATGAGCCAGACCCACCATGCTTTACCACATGTGTGTCTTAAGTTTATTCTTGAATTATAAAGATACAGGCACCCAAGTTTGCACTTACCTACACACCTGTTTTAAATGTGATATGACAATAAACACGATTAATTGATTATTATTTTTTCTTTATACGGCGCTAGGCGGCACTAAATGCTCGGATACGAAGCTTGGTTGCTCAGGTAGCGAGCTTATGGGTGCGGCGTGCGCAAGTATGGAGCTCGAGGGCGCTAAGTGCTCAGATACGGAGCTAGGGGGTGCTAACTGCACAGGAAAGGAACTTACTTGCTCAGGTTCGGGGCTTACAGGCGTGGTGTGCTCAGGTACGGAGCTAGGGGGCGCTAATTGCTCAGAAACGGAGCTTACTTGCTCAGGTCTGGAGCTTGCAGGCGTGGCGTGCTCAGGTACGGAGCTAGGGGGCGCTAATTGCTCAGGAACGGATACACAAATATTACTTTGTGTTTAGACCTTGGTGAAAAAGAAAACCATAATGGGCCACTTTAGAGTTTGGGTGAACACGAAACACTCAGATGAACTTATATAAACAGACAAGGCAACATGCATTTTTTCTATTATTTTATTCCTAAGAATGGTTGTCTGGTTAATCCATGGTTCAGTTAATCCCTAACATGGTTTTGTTTTGTTTTGGTTTATTTAACATCAGCTTGATGTTTTTTTTAATGTATTTCCTACCACGACAAGTCGTCATCACTTTGCAAATAACTACAACTAAATTACTGACTTGTTATTCAGCAACAAAAATTAAATTTATGGTGCAGGGTGCTATCATCATTATGGTGGTCCAGTCATGATCTATGAGATTTGATTGTGAAAACAAAGAAAATGCAATCGAATAAATCAGCATATCTAGTTTTTATTACTTCTTTTGTTAACAGGTGTCGTACCAACTGCCCTATTTAGACTGCAAACTGTCCCACACAATTATTATTTGATCAAGACAAATGCGACGTGGCCAGTGGCACAAAATTACTGCCGGAAGAACTACAAAGACCTGGCAACCGTACAAAGTGCTGACGACTGGGTAAAACTAAGCAAAGAAGCTACTAGTAAAGGTCTGACATCATATGTGTGGCTTGGACACTACAACGACATCCAGAGCTGGCGCTGGACCTTTAATGACCTCCCATTGAAAACTACAGTTTTTACGAAGTGGGTTTCGGGAGCTCCTGGTAATAACGCTGGGAATGAATGGTGTGTTTTAATGTATACATCAGGAGTCTGGGATGATTATCCCTGTACAACCTCAACTTACTTTATATGCTACAACGGTGAGTCTTTTTAAATTTTAACATTGCTTTGTTAGTTTTGTAATATGATAAAGCTGCTTACTGTGAAAGTAATAAATAACTGTAATTTGTTTAAAATCTATTATTTTAAATTTTTAATTTTTAATATTTTTTACTTTCATTAATGTTACTTTACAGCTAACTACAGTGGTGCTGCCAGGTATATTGGTGTCCCAACTTCACTGAACTGGACTGCAGCTCGGGCTTACTGCCAACAATATCACACCGATTTGGCCAGCGCCACCAACAGTGCAGAGAACAGCTACATACAGCAGGTGGCCTCCAGTATAGGAGCATCTTGGTTTGGTCTATATAGGGACAATTGGAAGTGGTCAGATGGGACCAGTGCTTCAAACCTCCTGTGGTATTCTGGAACATCTGATGAGGTGTATGGGTCGGGGGACTGTGGGATACTTTATAATGGACTGTTGAGTAATGAAAGATGCACCAACCAATACTATTTCTTCTGTCATACCGGTGAGTCTTTTTTTAAAATCTACTGCAACCACTTTGTGATTTAGCATTTTTAGGTACAGTAATACATAATCAGTGAAATGCCCTCACCGATATAGTAGTGTGTGTGTGTTTTCCACAGTTCCTCCAATAAGAGAACAACAAACAGTGAGACTGCAGTTGAAGGCTAATGACAGTGTGCTCGATCCAGCTGTGCAGGCAGCCATTTTAGAGCGGGTGAGAATCTTAAATAAGTTATAAAATACAATTGGTCTGATTGATTATAATATATAAAGTAAAATAAGTAAGTTCATACATATTATAAGTATCTATTATATGCACTTACTTATCACTTTGTATTATTTCCCTCCATTTGATGTTTACATTTACAGTATTTAGCAGAATTTATCCAGAGTGACTCATAACTGATACAATCCTACACAATTCATTCCAAACACGGGTTAACGGCTTTGTTCAGGGGCCTAAAAGAGTCTGTGTGTCAGTGCAAAGCTTCTTCTGTTTTCAACACAAGCATTTCTAGTTCTAACAAGAACTTTGTCACATGCGTGTCTTATTGCAGGCTAATTTGACAGTTTGACAACTGACTGGTTTGACTGGTATCCGACTTTGTGATCTTAAATCTAGCTCAAGTCAAGTCAAGTCAGATTTATTTATATAGCGCTTTTTACAATGGAGCATTGTCTCAAAGCAACTTTACAAGTTTAGATTATCTCCTAATAACTACGTCCAATCCCAAATTGAGCAAGCCTAGGGCGACAGTGGCAAGGAAACGGTTAGCTGTGAATGGTTTAGTATTTCCTCTTGAAGAAATTCAAGCTTTCTTATTTATTGAGTTTTTAACATATAATGTTACCATGTTTTATTACTCAGTCATAATAATTCTTGTTCTTTTCTGCAGATCAAGCAGAAACTGGCCGAACATAACATGTCACAGAATATCACGGTCACCTGGAAGAAGAATCCGGATGGAAGTGTCTTCAGGAAAAAAAGTGATGATGATCTGTGATCTCTTAATCAGAATAGAGTCAAAATGGAAAAAACAAAGTGAAATGAATAGTGTATTGTTATAAGACATATGGGGAAAATCTCTTTAGATAAAGTGTCTGTTATGCATTTAATTCTTATCTAATTATCTCTGAAAGTGCTAACACCAATCATTGTTTTAATTAATGGGTAACAGTGCTGTCTGGAACTGTGACCTTTCATTAAGCATATTTGTAAATTACTAATATAAGATTGTATGACAGAAGTTATACTTTATTATTGACTTAAGATGGATCGTCCATATTCGGTGCCATTTGGAGCTCTTTCTGTATCCGTGTGGGTTTACTCCGGCTACTCAGATTTCCTCCCACATTCCAAAGACATGCGTTAGGTTACCTGGTTACTCTAAATTACCCCAGTCTGAGTGTGTCTGACTAGGATCAATGTAACCTTACTCCTGTTATAAATAGTCTCTGATGCTGAGGTTTAACTGAAGTTAAAGTTTGGGTGGCCACAAAATATTGGCTATACAACATAATAGGAGGGAAGTGGCGGGTGCAGGTAGAGGTAAGAACATAAACTGATCTCCTGTTATTTTCTAGATCATCATTCATTATAGCTGCTTAGTTGATCAGATAGTGGGTTAGGAAGTTATAATATATCATAGGTCATAGGGATCATTTTATTCTGTATGTGTAGTGTGTC
>JAJAGP010006940.1:0-16994 GCA_025084515.1 Ancistrus triradiatus | reverse complement strand
CTTCCTGTAAGCTTTCCGATAAAATATTTAGGACGGACTTCATGCGTACCCGCCCATACGTATGCACACACGCTAATAACTAACCGCGGCCATTTAGAAGAGGAATGAAGGTCGGCCAAGGGCCTGACAGAATTTGTACATTTAAGCAAAACAAAGCGAAGCGTGCTGCACCTGTAAGCAATGATAGTGATGAAATATTCCGCAATCTAAATGGAAATGCCAGAGAAATTTACTGCCTTGCACTTTGTTCTGCGCGCACACAATTACAGGATTCACAATTCATTAGCTGTTTGTCCTAGTTCTGGTAAGCGTGAAGGGAGAGAGGGCTTCTGACATACGAGCCTTTCTGAGGCTGTAATACCTTTTCAGTCCGTCCACAAATGGAATACATAGAGTGCTGTGCGAAAGTCTTAGGCTATCATTTGATTAGATATACCGCTGTTTTAGCACCATATAAGCACCATATATAATTATTTCTCACATTTGTTTGCAGTATTAAAAAACTCAAAATAATTCAGAAGAAACAGCTTCTATAGGCTACAGTGGCCTATAGAAGTATTTAGTGTGATCTCCTCTTACACTTGAGCATTAGCAGCATCTGGCGACTTCGTCGGGATGCCACGTTCACCCTTCTACAGTCCTTTATTTATTTACTTTCATGTCATTTAGCAGACGCCTTTATCTAGAGAGACTTACATTTAATACATTATTACAATCCAAGCAATTGTGGTTTAAGGGTCTTGCTCAAGGGCCCAACAGTGGCAGGTTGGCAGAGGTAGGATTTGAACCCTGTACCTTCTGGACTTCCAGTACTTTAACCACTAGGCCACCACAGTCCCAAGAAGCTTGATCAGGAATGGTCTTTTTGGAAGAGTAGCAGCCAAGAACCAGGGGAACAGGGTGAAAAGGCTAAGATAAGCTAAAGTAATGGTTCCTTTAGGGGGCACCAGACATTACTGGGGGTGCGCCAGACTGTCTGCTCTGAGTTACTTTGAGTCTGCCAAAGCTGCCTTGACAAGGAGAAAGGAAAAGAGAAAAATGGAAAAGTATAATTGACGTAAATTTTTGCCCATAAAGATTTGCAATGAATCCCTTTATTCTTTTGGTCTGTGTGTGTGTCTGCAGGCTCGGGGGCAGCTTTTCAAGGATACTCATGGGGTGGCTCCAAGGGAAAAAAAGGTTGGGAACCACTGTGCTAAAGCAATAAAAGATTGGAATGAAGATGCATGGAAGAGCGTATTATGGAGTGACAAATCCAGGTTTGATATTTTTAGCATTCTCATTTAGGGCCATGCTAACAGATAGTCGAATAGCTGATTTGAGCTCCATTGTAAAGAGTGCTATAGAAATAAATTTTGACTTGTCTTGACTTAAGGGAGAACACAGGCAGTGGTTGGGCGCCATATGTTCTGACAGTTATGTATATACTGTATTTCCAGTGTATACCAGGGAGCTCTTATCCAGAAAGACTTGCAATTGATACAGCCTTAGAATTTGAGTAGTTGTGCATTAAGAGACTTGCTCAAGGACCCACCAGTGGCAGCTTGGCAGGGATGGGATTTGAACCCTCGACCTTCTGGTCCATAGTCCAGAACCTTAACCGCTAGGCCACAACAGTCCTATTAGCAATTGGGAAAAAGACCAATAGGGATCTATCTTCGTATTTTCTTGCCTGTGCAGTATCTTTGGACTGATCCTCTACGGTTATAAATGATAGTGTTTACCCTTAGGCGTTTCAAAGCTGTTTGTAAGCATAATTGAACGGGTTGCAATATAGTGTGTACAGAATGTGCTGTAATGCACCTCTTCATGCTGGGCATCATATTTTTTTTCCTCTGGAATTTATATAAAGCGTGATGCATAGCTTATGCTGACTCTTGCTCACACACAGGCACACACATGACAAATGACTCGGGTCACGATGCATCATTATTAAACAGCCTGAATCTGACAGGGACCAACAAAGCCAGCATCCATCAATATCAGAAGAGCACATGCAGGCGTCGCAGACACGCACACCGACAGGAGGATGCGCACACACGGGCTTAAGCGAAGCCCTGAGATGAAAGGTTTGGATTCCAGCAGGTGAATTTCATTCCGTCCGGCTTTATGTGGCTCGACTCTGACTGGGGATTTCATTACACACAGCCACTCCAGTGTATAAGAGACAAACGCAGGTTAAACTCCCAATAAAAACCGTAAGCCTGTGCACATGGGGTTGGGGGTGGGGGGTTGTAACCAAGAAGGAGTTGGAGTTGGAGTTGGAGCTGGAGTCGGATGAAACTTTATATATCTGAATGTAATGATGATATCAGAGTGTAAGGAGAAGTTTATTGGGGAAAACTGTACAATTGAAAGGTGGCCCTAGTACCCTGTTAGGCCGCCTCTAGGATGTTTGTCCCAGTTGCTATCAGGACTGTGATGGCCTGTCAGTAAAGGTGCTGGACTACGGACAAGAAGGTCAAGGGTTCAAATCCTGTCTCCCGGTTAGGCTCCCCCGCCAAAAACTATGTTAAGAACAGCAAATCTATATGTGACGAGCACCGCCGACTTGATATCGCATCCAAACCCTTTGCCTCGCAACCATACCTGGCGTCGCCCGGATTAGCGATACAGAAACAGATGCAGATACAGTGTGTGCACTAACAGTAATTGGCAATCATATCGACAGTGGCAGCGCAGGAAATGCCATAGTTGTATGAGCCGTGTGGGATACATGCCAGGCTCTAATATATTCTGTCATGCTGAAATCATTCCGGTGTGAGCTTCGGCTGCTGGAGAATGCACCACTTGAGGATTAGTCACTGAGTGGGTCTGAGAGAGGTTGTGTATCCTGCGCTGAGTCATTTATACTGTATAAACCGTACGCCATTTACATTTCCGAATGCGCGTACGTCCGCGGCTCGGTATTATGCAAATCCGAATGCAACAGTAAGCCTCTTAATGTCACCGGAGCTGACATGAGGGATCAGGTCCTACTTCCCCTACCCACAATGCACCATTTTAAGCCGGAGATTGTAATATTGCTCGCTTTTCGCCAAGAGTAAACCACGTCGGACACCAAGCGCCAAAATCGCGTCTCCTAGACATGATTTCTGTAATTGAATTAAATGTATTTATTTTTATTCTATTTATAATTGACAGTAGTGCTTAAGTTTGGGAACCCTTTAGAATGTACTATATTTCTGTAGAAATAAGGCTCAAAACATCAGGTGCCGGATTCACGAAAGCTTTCTTGAGGGGAAAAAAAATTGCAAAGGTACTTAAGACAAACACTAAGAAGTTCATATGAATGTTCTTAAATGCAGTTCTCGAAAAAAAAAAAAAACTTAAGACGTTCTCAAATATCTTAAGAAAATCATAATTATTATAATTACTCTTCATTGTTGTCTTACGTAGACTACGTTGCATTTTACAGCAAACAATATACCGCGCAAGACACATTTTGAATTTGTGTTGACCATTATTAGTTTTAGTTTTGCTTTGGCATAAACTTCCCTTACGTAGACTTTTGTATTTTAAGGATGACCTTCACCTTAAAAAAGCTTTTAAGCATTTAAATTGAAACCATATTTAAACCATATTTTCAGTAACTAAACAGTTTAAAGTTTTAAATGTCGATGGTTACCTTCAACTCTTATAGCCTAAAGATGAGAGTGAGGTTATCTTAAGGTTAAGAAAACATGTAAGAGCAGAATGTGTTCAAGAATGCCACTCGTTCTTAGAAGTGTTCTTAAGAAGAGAGTTAAGAAAAAAAATTAAGATAATTCTTAAGATAATATTTGAAGAATAAAACTTTCGTAACTTGAAGTTAATGAAAGTTAAGAAAATGAAGTTAAAAAAATTCACACATTTAAGATTTTCTTTCTTAAGAAACTTTATGAATCCGGCCCCAGATTTTGTCTCGAGTTACACAAATGAAACAATTTCTTTTATTTGTTCACTTTATTTATTTAGTTATTTACTTATTTTTCCAATGAATGTTTAAAGCAACCTTGGGTTTGTGAGTGGTGCTTTATAAAATTGAAAAATGTATATATATATATATATATATATATATATATATATATATATATATATAATTGAAAAAATTTGTGTGTGTGTGTGTGTGTGTGTGTGTGTGTCAAAAGTTTAGACATTTTTTTTATTTTTTCCCCTACATTTTAAATTAATACTGAAGTCAACCAGACTACAAAGGAACACATAAGGAATCATGTAGTAAACTTAAAAGTGTTAAACAAACCAATATTTGTTTTAGATTTTCAATTCTTCAAAGCAGGCACCTTTTGCTTTGATTACAACTTTGCTATATATGTATATATATGTTTACGTGAGGTGATTGTGGAGGCCAGGTCATCTGATGCAACACTCCATCACCTTCTTTCTTGGTCAGATAGCCCTACATAGCCTGGAGGTGTGTTTGGGGTCGTTGTCCTGTTGAAAAACAAATGATGGTCCCACTAAGCCCAAACCAGATGGGGTGGCGTGTCCTGCAGAATGCTGTGGTAGCCATGCTGGTTAAGTGTGCCTTTGGATTTTGAATAAATTGCCAACAGTGTCACCAGCAAAACACCATCACCCATACCATCACACTTCCTTCTCCATACTTCACGGTGGGAACTACACATATAGGAACCATGCGTCTTACAAAGACATGGCATTTTGAACCAAAAACTCAAATTTGGACTGAAGACTTAGGAAGACTCTGCTGAAGACTTACAGGAAACGTTTGACCTCTGTCATTGCTAGCAAAGGTCATGTTACAAAGTACTGAGTTGAACTTTTGTTATTGACCAAATACTTATTTTCCACCATAATTTACAATGAAGTTCTTTAAAAATCCTACAATGTGATTTCCTGGATTATTTTCTCATTTTGTCTCTCATAGTTGAAGTGTACCTATGATGGAAATTACAGACCTCTCTCATCTTTCTAAGTAGGAGGACTTGCACAATCAGTGGCTGACTAAATACTTTTTTTCTTTCATAATTTTAATTTTTTTGCATTGTAGATTAATACTCTAATATAGAATTAATATAAGGAAAATAATACAGATATAATAAATATAGATAAAGAAAAATTACACTCAAAAATAAGCAAATATTAAATACAATTATCTATATAGGAAATACATATATTATGATTTTTTATTTATCTTTTGCAAGGCAGTATTACCCTACTCTAAATTATTTATTATATTATTATAGTTATTATTCGATTTTTGTAAAAAAACTGCCTTATAGAAACAAATCTCTCTGTGATGTTATTTTAGTTATTTAAATGTATTTTAAACAAACCATTATTCAGTTGTTTTTTTATTCAAGGTTTTTTTTTTATTCAAAGTTTTATTACACACACCATTTTCTCTTTTTGGTAAATTTTGATGCACTAAAATGCAAATAATATAAATAGGTTGCAACTTCATACAAATACTTTTGATAACAACACACATTTAAAATCGTGATTTACCACATGGCTCTTATACATTATTAATTTATAACGTCACTTATCTATTTTTGGACGGTATGCATTAAAACACGAAATCAGTGGCACTAACACTTAAAATCAGTTGTCACTAACACTAAATTTGGTGCCAAAGTTGAATGCTGCCTTACTGAATGTCCATCACACAATTTAGGAAGTAACAAGTAAAGTTATAGAAAATTAAATTTCACTACACAAAAAAAACCTGATCATGAACACTGTGCACTGGGAGTATGATGTGCATTCTTGGTAATCTGTGTTTTTGGCGGGTTGTGTTCTACCCTCCCTCACCTCACACCATACAAATTTACGATTGCCATAAACTGCGCGGTGCGATTTCCGTCCAACAAATGGCTCTATTAATAGTGAAACACACCTCATGGCCATCCTGCCATGAGATGTTTCAGAGGAAAAAAAAGGTTCAGTTTCCACTTGGAACTACCTTACAGATGGGGGCCAAACATCCCAATGCTTCGAGACGGTGGTCATAATGACCACCGGTCCACACGCCGGGGATTCTTAGAAGGGAAATTTGCCTTTTGCGTTGGGAAGTTTCTTGATCTGAGGAAAGATCTCACAGCTGGAGGATCTGCTGAATTCCGGGGCGCCGGGGTATGGGTAAATTCAATACAGGAGCTGTGTCATTACAAACGTGTCAGGGAAAGGTTTGTGTTACTTGGAACTTAAATGAAATAACTTAGGCTAGCATCCCCTCTATATATATATCACAAAACTTTCAAGCAACCACCGTGGTGGTGTATATAATAAAGTTTTGTGGAACCCTTAGAATGTTCTATATTTCTGCATAAATATGACTAAAAAATCTTTAGGACTTTTCACACAAGTCCTAAAAGTAGATAACGAGAATCCAGTTTAAAAAAATGAGAAAAAAAAAATATTACACTTGGTCATTTATTTATGAAGGAAAATGATTCATATTTACATAATCAGGAGTGGCTAAAAAGTATGTGAACCTTTTGCTTTCAGTATCGGTGTGCCCCCCATTGCAACAAAAAGCAATAACTGCAAAACTAAAAAAGTTTCTGTAACTGTTGAATCAGTCCTGCACACCAGCTGGAGGAATTTTATCCCATTACCGACAGAACAGCTTCAGCTCTGGGATGTTGGTGGGTTTCCTCACATTAGCTGCTCGCTTCAGGTCCTTCCACAACATTTCAGTTGGGTTAAGGTCAGGACTTTGACTTGGCCATTCCAAAACATGAACTTTATGCTTCTTTAACCATTCTTTGGTAGAACGACTTGTGTGCTTAGGGTCGTTGTCTTGCTGCATGACCCACTTTCTCTTGAGCTTCAGTTCATGGACAGATGTCCTGACATTTTCCTTTAGAATTCTCTGATATAATTCAGAATTCATTGTTCCATCAATGATGGCAAGCCGTCTTGGCCCAGATGCAGCAAAACAGCCCCAAACCATGATACTACCACTACCATGTTTCACAGATGGGATAAGGTTGTTATGCTGGAATGCAACGCTTTTCTTTTAAACCAAAAGTTCTATTTTGGTCTCATCCGTCCACAAAATCCTTTCTCCGCAGCCATATCCAGAAACTTGCCTTCTCGGCTTTTTCCGCCAACTCCTTGGTTGCCCTCTTCAGGCTTGCTCCGGTCATTCCCACAGCACGGAGTAGTCGGACTGCAGACCCCCCCGCGAAGCCCCTGCATCCAACCTCCACAGGGTGAATGGTCGCGGCCCAGCCTCCGCCTCTAGACTCCTGTCTCTCAGGGCAACGGTGCACCCTGAGAGAATGTGCTGGACGCCTGCATTGACTTTGCTGCACAAGGGGCACTTTCCCTCGCTTCCGAACCATTGGGCGAGGTTTCGAGGGCATGGAAGGGTGTCGTATGCTGCCCTCAGGAGGAAACTGAGCCGTGACTGTGGGGTTCGCCAGATGTCGGCCCACGTTACGACTCTGTGGATGGTATCCTCCCAACGAGTCCAAGCTCCCTGTTTCCCCTGGGACACCGCCTTGATGAGGTAGTGGTCCTGCACCACTTGCGAGACCTCTTCCACTACCATGGTCTTCCTCTGCTCCCTTGTGCTTGGACACAACAGGGTTGGTTGCCCCACAACCTAAGCCTGCCCGGACGACTTGGACTGTTTCCAAGGATCTCCTTATGTTGCAGGGCATGGAGACCGCTTGGTCCTTCGTCTTGGGGCCCTCCATCTTCCGCCCGGTCGGACGGTCACCGATGTCCTTTCATGCTCATCTCTGGCCCTCCCTCAGGATCAAGGGGACAAGGCGGGAGTCTTATCCTGTCTGTATCCTGTGCTGATGTACCTTAAGAGGAAGTTGCAGGAAGGGCTCTTACCAAAGAGGCCGGGTGTCTGAGAACAGTGAGGTAGGCCCCAACCATTCCTGATGACTGTTAGAGATGCCGTCCAGGCTTACTGGTCATGGGTGATGGGATTTCTCCCCCCCACACTTTCATTGGCCACATCACCGGTGGAAGGAGTGACTGGTAGCACACACCTTTAGTTCCCAGGAATTTGGCTTACTATCGATCTGGAAGGCCCCTCTTAACTGTTTTCTTGTACCATCCTCCCCATCTGCTGGCCGAACAATCGATGTATAACTCCCTCCCGAAGGGGACTCGAAGGCTGTCTGCAGGAGCGGGATCTTCTCTCCTCTGCTGTAAAGCACAGGTCCTGTCATCCTCACCCTTTTCCTGATGAAAAGGCTCCGGACTTGGCTGCCGTGGATCTTCATCCTTGCCCAGGAATCAGTTTCATCGAAGCACTTAAGAGTGTGCTGTACTGGGGGCAGTTGGTAAGGATTGCTTGTTACCTTTCATCCATCGTCCTGAGCGCGGGGAGTATGGTTCCCCCTATGGGGATTTTCGGCTTGGCCACCTGCCTTGCTACGATGAGTAATACCTCAAAAACGCCGCCACAAAGAGAAATGGGTGTGATATTGAGCAGCCCATGGCAATTCCGACCTCCAGTCGCGGCATCCCGTCATGGATATTCTCTGCTGCGAAACAAATGTGGAAGGTTGTGGAAATACTTGCCGATGATGTCTCTGATGATCCAGGAACGTGGAAGAACTCCGAGCAAAGTATACTAAGCTTGTGTGGTACTGAGCCGTAGGCATTGCCAAGTAGAGCCATAACACGTGTAGGTTGCCCTTCTCCTTTTGGCACACTGTATTTGCTCCCAAAATCACGGATGCCTGTAGCACAAACCGGAAAGCCTGGCAGCCCCCCTTTTGACAAAGTGTCGATGTTGTAGCCGGGTTTTGCTGAGGAAGCCGACCATCCTTCTGGACAGGGACTGAGAAAAAGATTTTCCCTTCCACGTTCAGCAAGGCAATCGGCCTAAACTGGCTGATGTTGGTGGAATTTTGCTCCTTAGGGATGAAAAAATTCCAACGGGCCCTCTTTGCCACTCCCGGGGATGGATTGCTTCTTCCACCACAGTGCCACATGAGCGTCCACAAGATCTGTAACACCTGTGGACAGTTTTATACATCCTGTAAGTCAGCCCATTCGGTCCTGTGCTGAGGCTGACCTTGCCCTTGTAGGACCTCTTCAACTCACTCCAGCCGGGGGGTGGGGAAGTGGAACGAAGTCTTTTGGAGAGTTTGGCCGGGCAACATATTTCCTGGTGAGCCACGTGTGTATCTTTGGCCGCTGTTGTGTACTGGCCCTTGATGTGTCGTTCCAGCTCCTCTTTCGAGATGGCCAGCTTGCCCACTTCGCTCTCGTCTAGCAACTGACGGGCGTAACGGAAGGGGATCTTTAAAGAAGTCTTTATTTATTTCTCCTTCCGTTTTACGGCGCCTCCTGAGTCTCTCTGCACGACGTAGCTTGGCAAGCCTCTGCTGAGGTCGTTCCCATAGTGCCTTGAGGCCTTCTTTTTCCTCTGGGGCTGCTTTCCTCCACCTTTTTTCGCAGCGTGGGTCCTATGGATACGAGTCTTGATGTATCTTCCCTAGTCCTTTCTGTCTCTGGGCTGTTGACCTCTCTTGGTCCCGAACTCCAAACCATCTCTTTGCACTCCTCATAGTGATATTGCTCAGCAGGTTAGTTGTGCTCAAACCGTTCTCGCAGGGGAGTGCTCCAGCACTTCTTTCAGATGATCATCGAGTTTGCGCCACTCGTCTTGGTTTTTCGCCCTTGGCCACTTGATCTTTGCGCGCCTTTCTGGATGCTTGCGCGAGCTCACTGGCTGTGTGACTCTCAGGGGGACATTGCGAACATCACTCTCGAGAGCTGCCTCCATCTCCTCTCCTACATTCGCTGAGGTTACCTTCTCAGCATTACTGGGTCCTGCTGCACTATGGTTTGTCACCTGGCTTTGGGTCCCTTCCGTCTCACCTGCCGAAGCAGTGCGGTCATGCTGGTTGGGAGTCCTCCCACACTTCATTCTCCCTTGATGGATACGCAGCCCTTTGAATGACGTCACCTTCTGCCACCCACATGTACACTTCCGGAGAAACTTCTCGTTGTCGTTATTCATTCCATTCGTCACCGTTTGATCCGTCAAAGTAGGCCCATCTTCCATCCCGCCTCTCGGAGGGCCTTCGGGTTGTCTTCTCTCAAGTCTATTCACATTATATATATATGAACAATTTCTGTTTGCTCATGCCTCTTCGTTTCTGTATTAAATAGATAGCGTATAGTTTAAAACTCTAAACATAATACCCATTAGAAATCCTACAACCTTCACAATTGTATTACCACACCACTGTTTTTTTTAAAATACTGTTTCATTAAAGTCCTGATTAAAGCTGGTTTATTTGAAGTTGCTGCTAATGATTAGCTCCTCAACATCCAGCGCCGGCAGACGAAGACATTAGAGAAGCTTCTTACAGTGCAGGTCACGGACTCTTAAGGTTTCCGGTTAATCACACACAGTAGGTTGTAATTAAGCTCAAGCCTCTCTCTGTGAGTGAACTTCCAAAATGCCAAGACCGAGGTCACGGGGTTGAAACATCTCAGCGCTCGCAATTAGCTCCAGAATGCATGAGACAGCGAGATGAAGCGAGGAGAGTCAGAAAAAACAAATACAACCTGTAGTATATCATGTTTTGCAAAAAAAAGGGGGCTAATGAGAAGGAATAATTCAGTTCTTCTAATTATGGTAATACAGAGGATTCTGATCACGGCGTTAGCAGCCAGCTGATTGCATTACCTTCGTTTGGAATAATTCCTCTATCATTAGAGCAATTTGCTGAATCATTTTCCTTGCTAATTTAACCTTTCACTACATAAACACATTAATTCGTCTGAACTGATCGTGTTGGCATGGCAATGGAATAACAGCAGTCAATTTGTAATCAAGAACGGTCATATTAACAATTATTTTAATTGGATCATTATTACTGTAAATTAGCCCTTGTTTTTTTTTTCTCAAACCCACATGAGCGCAAACATGCTTAGAAGAGGTGTCTTATTAGCTTAGAAGAGAAGTCCTTCCAAAAGGAGGAATAATAATTGCTTAAAAATGGCTTGATTTAAAAATAGTAATTATTTCTGGCATGTAACAGCTAGACAAAAACACACATCGCACTGTTAAAGAAAAACACAAAGATGTTGTGAGCAGAAATTATTTTATTGACATTATTTTATTCAATATTTTCTTTATTTACACTCGTCTTATGCGCTATAGTTTTATATTGCCTTTTATACTCTTCATAATATTGCATCATGTCTAATTTATTGGGCTGCACATTATTTTAAGTATTATAATTTGTATATCACATTTATTTAGATATTTTTTGTCTCTATCTATCTATCTATCTATCTATATATATATATATATATATATATATATATATATATATATATACACAGTGAGGCAAAAAACTATTTAGTCAGCCACTGATTGTGCAAGTTCTCCTACTTCATCATAGGTACACCAACTATGAGAGATGAAATGAGAAAAAAATCCAGGAAATCACAATGTACGATTTTAAAGAATGTAATTGTAAATTATGGTGGAAAATAAGTATTTAGTCAATAAATTTGGTTCAACTCAATACTTTGTAACATAACCTTTGTTGGAAATGACAGGTCAAATGTTTCCTGTAAGTCTTCACCAGGTTTGCACACACTGTAGCTGGTATTTTGGCCCATTCCTCCATGCAGATCTCCTCTAGAGCAGTGATGTTTTTGGGCAACACAGACTTTCAACTCCTTCCACACATTTTCTATGGGGCTGAGGTCTGGAGACTGGCTAGGCCACTCCAGGACCTTGAAATGCTTTTTACGGAGCCACTTCTTCATTGCCCGAGTGGTGTGTTTGGGATCGTTGTCATTGCTTTGAAGATCCAGCCACGTTCCCATCTTCAATGCTCTTCCACTGATGGGAAGGAGGTTTTGGCTTTAAAATCTTACGATACATGGCCCCGTTTCCATTCTTCCTCTTAAACTACGGATTCAGTCATCCTGTCCCCTTTTTGCAGAAAAACAGCCCCCAAAGCATGATGTTTCCACCCCCATTGCCTTCACAGTAGGTATGATGTTCTTGGATGTTAAACTCACTATGCCTTTTTTTCCTCCGGTTGAGTTTTTTACCGAAAAAAAATATATTTTGGTTTTCATCTGATATTCTCCAATCCTCTGCTGGATCTCCCAATCCTCTTCTGGATCATCCCACGAGATCCTGGACATGTACTGGCTTACATTAAGCAGGGGGGGCACGCCCTGGCACTGCAGGATCTGAGTCTCTCTTGGCGTAGTGTGTTACTGATGGTAGCCCTTGGTTACAACTTTGGTCCCAAGCTCTCTGCCAGGTGGTCATTCATCAGGTCCAATCCGTGTAGTTTTCTGGGAATGTTTTTTGCTCACTGTTTCTCCATGATCATTTTGAACCCCCACGGGGGTGAGATTTTGATCAATATTCTTTGCCTGTCCCCCCTCTTCGACAGCTCTTTGGTCCTTGGCCCAAAAATTGAGTTTGGAGTCTGACTGTTTGAGGCTGTGGACAGTTGTTCTCTTATACAGATAACGAGGTCAAAAAAACAGGTGCCATATTAATACCGGTACAAATGAGTGGAGGACATGAAAAGGAAGATGTTAACAAGGTATGTGGGAGAGGCCAGGGAAATCTTGCTTGTTTGTGGGTGACCAAATACTTATTTTCCACACATGATTTAACAATTCAGTTCTTTAAAAATCTGACAATGTGATTTCCTGGATTTTTTTTCTCATTTTTTCTCTGTCTCTCATAGTCTCTCATAGGTGTACCTATGATGAAGTAGGAGAACTTGCACAATCAGTGGCTGTCTAAATACTTTTTTGCTCTCCTCTGTGTGTGTGTGTGTGTGTGTGTGTGTGTGTGTGTGTGTATTATACTGTATTTAAAATAAATATATATGTATGTGTTTTTATATGTTCTCTGTTAATATTTGTTTAGCTTCTGTTTATTTAAATTAGTACTATAAAAATATCAATTACATACCTTGGTTTAATTCTTACATATAAATCTAAGCCGCCCACGGAGGTCTGGTCCTTTATTGAGTCTTGGTCATGTCAATGTCTCTTCCTTGTAACATTTAGGGAGTTTTTCTTTGCCACGGTTGCTCTGGACTTGCTCAATTCAGGCTTTGGGACTAGATAATAGAAGATAACAGAAACAATGCTCTGTTGTAAAAACCACTTTAGAAGAAAATCTGATTTTGACATTATATCCCCTCCAAACTTTGAAGGCGACACGTCCCCCTGAAACTATGCCTGTGTACAAATCCAGTGGCACCTGACCCTTATTTCATAGATTTCACAATAAAGAGACCATCAAAAAAATACCGACCGGCGACAAGTAAAATGAACTGGAACACTTCTCTAGGTGGATCACAATAGGGCATTCGGAAAAACAGCATGGCACTCGGCCACCACCGGCAACTTGAGCACAATGGGAATTTCATATGGCAGGCATTCAAATAGAAAATCCGCACTACCGCTAGCAGTCGGAGAACGAGACCAAATAATGCCAGCGTAAGTGAGGGCGTGAGAGAGGAAATGGTGTCTCACATGAAATGAAAGGAACTTGTAGCCTAACTGCTGCTTCCTATCAGGAGGAAATCCTAACCAGGTATTGTCGCATTGATGTCAGGTTAATCGCTCCCTGAGCGCCACAGCACCAGACGGATCGGTCGCCGGCTGAGAGGAACTTCTATTCCTGATTTCTGCCTTCCTAGGATAGTCAGGCCAAGTCGGGTCAGATTTATTTCTGTAGTGCTTTTTGCAATGGAGCACTGTCTCAAAACAATTTAGATTATCTTCTAATGTCTAAGGCCAATCCAAAACTGAGCAAGCCTAGGGCGATTAGCAGCAGGTAAGTCTCCCTAATTTTACTAATGGGCCAGCAATGTTTATTTTTTTCAAGGAAAGAGTGGGCTTCTCTTGGTTAAACCCTGCCTGTGTAGACCCATTGTTGATTCAAGGTGTTTCTTCCATAGTTTGGTGGGAGTTCATGGCCGTTAACCATTTTTCCAATAACCTTCTGGCTTGGCCACTTGATGGGCAGCAATGTTATTTTTCAAGAAGAGTGGCTTTCTCTTGGTAACCCTGCCTTGTAGACCATTGTTGTTCAGTGTTCTCCTAGTGGTGGATTCATGAACGTTAACATTAGACAATATTAGAGAGGCCTTTAGTTGCTTATAAGTTACCTTGGTGACCTCGTGGACTATTAAACGCCTTGCTCTTGGAGCACTCTTTGTTGGTCGGCCACTCCTGGGAGCGTCACAATGATGTTGAAATTCCTTGGTTTGCACACGGTCTCTCTAACTGTTCATTGGTTGAGTCCAAACTCTTTACAGATGTTTTTTTTTTCCTTTTACAAGCTGATCAGTATCAGGTTCAGTATCAGTATCAGTATCACTGTCACTCCTACCTAATAGTCATCCCATTGCCTGAAAATTACCAAGACCTAATATGGGTGCCTGCCTATTATATGAGGAAGTCATGACATGTGAAGACAAGCCACTGGAGGGAGTGTGATGCTTTGGGCAGTCTGATGTGGGGAAACCTTGGTTCCAGGCATTCATGTGTACATAATTTTGGCATGTGCCACTTACTTAATCATTGCGGTAGGCCAAAGTGGTCATAATATTTTGGCGGTGTATATGCAAGCATATAATGGATATTTTCACTTTCCTGCTGCTTTTAATGGTCAAGATCGTGGTGATTTAACAGATATTTGGTTAAGCTATAACCAGAGATGTGCAGTCAGTTCTATTCCAATAACAAATAGGTAAATTATAAGAAAAAAAAACAGGGCTTTTTCTCTCTGATCTGTTATAAATGCCATTTCTTTATGATTTTGCTCTTTTTATTGTCAAAATCGCTGATTTGTGCAGTTTGGCTATACTTCCCAGCAAGGCACCAGAGGCGACTAAAGGATCAGAGCTTTATGGATGTCTTTTTTTACAATAGTACTTAAAACTGTATGTTTTAACACAGTTTTGGAATATCATTCCCACACTGGTTAAGGAAGAATTTGACAAACTTTCATTAATGTTTAGCCTGTGAGCCATAAAGCCGTATCCTGGATCGTACCACTTGCAAGGCAAGGGGGGATGGCTGTATTTTCAATGTTAAAATATTTTGTTTAACCATATACTTTTGATAATATTTGTAACATTTTTTTAGCTTATGGGAGACAAACATCTGTTTAATTAACAAAAAAAGTAATAGTTAAATCTCTTTGAGGTAGATCTAAGTTTAAGTCTGGCTCTGTCTGTCCTCATCGTCCTTGACCTCACTGCACGTCGGCGCCAATAACAACCACTCTGATAATGATAATGGGGAAAATGGTCATTATTATTATTATTGTTATGCACAGTGCTATGAAATTCATCACCCTTTTTGTTGTGCAGCCTCAAATAATCCATTAACGTATATTTATTCTAGATTTATTTATGCATTTTGGCTTCAAGTAACTGTTCTGAAAATTTATTTTAAAAAATTAAGGAAAAAAAATAAATAGGGTTGGGAAAGTGGTCAGTCCCCTGGCTTATCAGGGCAGAGGCAGACTCGGGGGTCCTGAAAAATGCCATCGACCCAGTTCGTTTTGGAAAAAATGAATACGTGATAGGGAATAACTGACTGTTACGCAACCCTCGATAGAAAAAGTGGATGGGGATGACTGTGCAAAGACATTGAAGAGACTGCTGGGCATAATGTGCCTGAGCAACACAGCATTACAGCTTACAGGACTGCTTAGGCTATCATTTTCAAGAAATAAACATACATTTGTTAAAGGTAAATGGGCCAAATAAATCGCCGAATAATGTACAGAAAGTGTTATTGAATGGTCTTTACAAATCTCTATGGATTACTGAAGTGAAGGTTATTACATCTTAGCGCTTTTGACATGTTCAGAGCCGCTTAAATAACCTTTTTTCCCATTATGATGCTTGGTTTGAGCTTCAGCGGGTCGTCTTGACCATGTCTACCAGCCTAAATGCGCTCCCAAGAGTCCCCACTATGCGACTGGCTGATTATGTATTGGCGTTAAAACCTGTTAAACAGGTGTACCTAATAAAGTTTCGGCTGAGTATATATTGTTTAGAGGTCACATGCAATACCTCAAAGGTAGCTTTGACACTGTGATGTTTTTCAAATTCATCACTCGCAGCTTTGTTAAAACCAGGACTGGCGAAAGCAGGCTGCATTTCGGTTGAGAACAAGTGTTATATGAACACAGTAGGTGCGTCCCCACTGCCTTATCCGGCACAGCTGTATGTTCTTTTCAGAAACCCAAAAGTCAGGAAAAAGAGTTTAGCGAAATAAATTGCACGCAGTTTGAAGCGGCTGACGCGCTGCTGGCCATATTCTCCAGGAATAATACATTTGTAATGTGTATGATAATGTCTGGTGCTTGTGGGGTGGACTTCATTCGGCCCCACTGGGCTGCATGGCATCCTGCAGTACTGTATTTCGCTGAAGTGTTTTCCTCTAAAAACCCGGGAGGCGCCGAACGGCAGAGCGGCACCCTGCCCAAATAATGTGCTAATGCTGTAGAACACCGACTTTTACTTCAAGTTGCTGTGTTTTCTTTCCTGCATTGCAAACATGCACTTAATTAATACAAAAAGTGAGTCACCTTGCGTGTTTAAGGTGGTAATAACTTTAGGCTCCTGCAGATGGACGAGGACGACCGGGACATAAATTCCTGCGGGGTGTGTGACGAGCTCAAGAAGAGGTGGTACAGTGGGGAGAATGTCTCATCCGATGTGTGGAAAATGGGTCACAAAGCAGATCAACAAAAAAGTTTTTACATTTGGGAGATCAAAGGCTGTAGTGTGAAGGAAGTAGCTGAATTTGCAAGTTTATTAAAACGTACGGTCATACAGATCTACAAGCAGTGGCTAAAAATTTTAATTCTCGTCAGAATTGTGGGTGAAAGATGAAACTTTGACTCCTTGACTACTTCCTTCAAACTATGGCCTTTGGCACACCCAAATGCAATTCCCCACCCCCGGTTATCTTGCAATGTCGTCTCCCGCCTGGCCTGTGATGGCAGGACAGATTTCTCTCCATGC
>JAJAGP010006939.1:0-17017 GCA_025084515.1 Ancistrus triradiatus | reverse complement strand
TTTTCCTATAACACTCAGGGAGTTTTTCCTTTCCACTGTCGCCCTAGGCTTGCTCAATTTGGGATTGGACGTAGTTATTAGGAAATAATCTAAACTTGTAAAGTTGCTTTGAGACAATGCTCCATTGTAAAAAGCGCTATATAAATAGATCTGACTTGACATAGCGAACCTAAGACTCCACTTTAAATTGATTAATTTTTAATGAATAAATGGGGCACCACCGGATCGTTTGTGGACTGGTAGATCCGGAAAACCAGTTGAAAGGGAACAGCGAAATTGATCAGTCTAGGTCTGAATAGTGAATTCAAAGTTATTTTTCTCGACCTTTGTTTGAATGAAACTCTCTCACACCAGGCGGTAAATTCAAAAAGTTATAACAAGTTTATTAATTGCAAAACAAGGCAATACCAACAGACTATCTGACGTAATAACGAGTGTACCACAGAGTTAAAATCATAAAATGATGGTGAACATGTATATATCACAGTATTGAAAACAGGGAATGATGGCAAATGTACATATCACAGTAAGTAAAATCAGAAACCAAGATGACACTATGTGCACTTATCGGTCGCGCAATAATTACCCAGAGGCAATGTTATGAACTAGTTTGTGACAACGCAGTGAGTTACTAGTAACACAAATTGCGTTGAACATGAATAGTATGGTAGAAGCTACTTAGACGTGGATAAGTCTATGTTGAAGCGTGGTTTAAGATCAAATGCAAGGTTCGAGAATCAGGAACCCAGATAAGCCACACCAAGTGGTACTTGCCTGTTTCTTTGCGGGGGCTCACGCGAAGGAGATGGAATGGAACCGGGCGTCTGCCTGTAGTCACACGTGGGAACGGTAGCGGTCCTATCTTCAGATCTGACGACGACGACTGTTCGGCGGACTTCTGGATGATATCAGCTACTAGCCTTCGTGCCGACATGCGTCACTTGGAGCCACAGATGTGTTGAGGGCCTCGCCTTTTTTTGGCTTTCTTCCCAGCGTTGGTGGTCGGGGTCTACCGGATCTAGACTTGCGGGCATACAACTCAGATTTCCACCCTGGCCAACGGTGAAGGTAGAGTTGCAGCGTTCTAGTACCACGAGCTTCAACAGACTTTGAAAAATAGAATCTACGAGTGTAGTCGAGAGTCAAGGAGATCTTGGCTGGTTGGTCTTTAACTATTTCCTAATTCGGCGATACCGAACTACTAAGACTGCTGGACACGGAAAAACTTAAAAATAAAGCGCAAAAACTTGAAAGAACTTAAGGACGAAAAACTAAAGACTGACAAAAGCTGCAACTTTAAAAGACCACGAAAAGAAAAGACTTAGAAGAACAAAGAGAACAAAAAGCACAAAAGACTCAAAGCTAAGCTACCACGCGGTTAGCCCGCGTCCCTTTTGTATGTTCCGGATCGTAGGCGGTCGGAGGCGGGGGCAAAAGGAGTTGCCCTGACTTAGCCAATGAGAAGCTGACTCATCAGTAAATCCCTCCTATCGTGGTTGTGTCTTCTAATTTCACCAGAGGTTGGTATGGGCCGCTTTACAGAAGCTATAACTTTGGTTAATATATTCCTACATATCTAGGGTGACTAAAATTATCACATAATAACCAAAAATCCTCAAAGTTACAAGTTCAGTTGCAGAATTTCGTTGTAAGGTTCAGATGATCAAAGGCACCTTGAATTGATAACCTAGGACATCGTTAGATCATTCTAACTACAGCACATACATTTGCTATTCCTTAAACAAATAATAATACGATCGATACAAGATGTAGGATACAGTACATTCTGAATAACAACTTACATTTCTGTCCTTTTATAAGTGTGAACAAGTACTAAACACGAGCGTTCGATACACGTAGATAAACAGCTGTTATTTCTATATACTATAACTATTAGTATAGCACAACTGCACCATATTACGTATAGACATACGTTTGTAACATAACCTTTGTTTATGCGATGGCTCCCCAGCTCATCATGCTGGCAGTTGGGGCAGTGTGTCACTCTACAGCAAAGGCAGGACTGAAGCCATCACCACGAGGCCTCCATACTTGAACCCGACCATCATTGGATCCCAAACAGAACCTGGATTCATCACTAAAGATGATAATGGTTCCATACATAGCAGTCCAGGTTTCACATTCATGACATCTCTGCAAATGAAGGTGATGGTGGTTGGCTATCAATGGCAGGACACACAATTGGTGCCGTGACAACAAATTTAATTCTCCTAAGCACCTGGACATGGTCTGGGCAGAGACAGGGGTGTGTAGTGAAGGTGCGTCCTGTGTCTGGATGGTGGATAACTAAACAGAGCTGCTAATGCTTGCCTGTGGAGCAAAGAATCCTCTCTACTGGTGGTCTGTCTGGGCCATCCGGATCCTGTTCGCTGTGTGCACCCTCAGAACCAATGCTCCCAAACCCTTCTTAAAGCTAGGTCAGAACGACCTAGATGGCGGCAATTCGTTGAAACAACCATCCTGTTTCTCTCAGTCCAGTGATGCACCCCCTCTCAAAGTCTGTCAACTCTGAAAAAGGTCTTTGAATACGTCATAGAGGCATGTCTAGGAATCAACAATCTCTCACCAGGGGATACATTACACAAAAGTAGCCTCTAAGAGTCTTTTTATAGTGCAGCGGTGGAAGATCTTTTATGCCCTCTTGCGGCAAGACCCAGCGTCTAATCACCACACCTGTAATCATTTGGATCTCTGCCTGAAACAGAACTGCATGCAGAGTTTTGCAGCAATCCGACATGTATAATGTCATTATTTTTTTCTTAGGAGTATATAAGGAAACTTTCAGACAGTTACGCTGCATACGTTCAGTGTGAGATGTGGGACATGATGTCCTCTACTGCAGATGTGGGTTTCATGTGGCTTAAATGATCTGCTTCCTGATTGTGTGACTATTGAGGTGAGTTTCTCAGTTGTTGAATGGCAGTGAAATGGCTCTGCTCCTGCTCCTCTTCCTCCATCTGATCCAGGCTGTTCATCCTCAATGTAAGTCCCATTTGTTCTACTGGAACTTAACTGTGTTATCCTTATAGATATTAGAATAATTTGTGCTGCTACAGATATGTCTGATAGTTTTATGGATTCTTTATAACATGTTAAATAGCTTATGCTTAATTTTGCATGAGTGATGAGGAGATTTTTATAAAGATCAAACACAGTGTCTTTCCTCCAGTGTGTCAGTGCAACCACACAGCACAACACTCATACCGTCTACTGCCTATTCTGACAGTGCACTACATCTGGGGTTTAATATAATAGTTTTATATCCTATATGCTTTATATCCTATATGCTTTCTGTCCTATATGGTTTCTCAGCTTCCTCCAGATCAGTTGACATGCAGAAACCAAAACTGAACATTTCTGCAAATGTTAATGCGTACATTTTAAATATTTACCCTGTGTAAATCTTTGGGCATCTTTTAACATGATCCATTGGTTGGTCTCTGAACAAAAATGACTTATTAATGGTTGATTAAAATGTGCAGAAATGTAATATTTCCTTTATTCTAAATCATATTTCACCAGCAGTGTCCAAACCAAAGACTCCACCAACTACGGAAGTATTTCTGATTAACCACAGAGATGCATGCAAACATCTTAAATTAAACTGTAGACAGAAAAATAGCTTCAAGTCTGTCCCGCTGGATTTACTGAAGAAAATGGAATTCACTTGACATGATTTATTTTAATTTTTTTTATTTAGTGATGGTCTTACATTTAGCGATGAGAAATGGTTGAACTTTTTGGTCAGCAGTCATAACGCTGTATCATAGCGTCGTTCTTATGAAATATTTTGTGTTGCAATGCTTACACTGTAGGAATATAAAAGATACATGCTTCATGCAATATTTATTAATTGATCCATCATTCATGTTGCAGATCTTTCTCAGCCTTGGGTGGTGATAACACCAGATGCAAATTTTAAAGAGACTGAATTACTGACTCTAGACTGTGCTGCTTCAGTGTTGAAGTATCAGTGTTATTTCTACCCAGAAGGAGACAAGACAAAAGTAAAGCTTTCACCAACATGTCAGCTTTCTCTGACAGTTCCTGAACTGATTAACTGGACAAAACACAGATCACCTGGACCAATCAACATTATCTGCTACTACATCAATTCAGATATGAAATCTTCTCCTCACTCTGCTCCAGCGCTCATTGAATGTAAGCTATCAATTCAGTTTATAATATTTACATCACAGTCTAATTGAACCGATAAAGTCACTAAGCTATGCGTGAACAGTTATTGTGTAGCTGTTGATTCCACAAACAGAGGTTTGAAACTCAGTAGAAAATCTATTCATGGACAGATGACGTTTGTGCTGTATGCCTGTCAGTAGAGTTGGGCGATTTGAGACACGATATTTATCACATGATCAAAGACAAAATGCCCCAGTAACGACAGATTAAAATATTAAAATATTTTCCCATAATTAGTAAAGCAATTTTTATTCAAAATGTGCTGCACTTCAACTAATTAAACAGGACTAATCACACTCTTTATAATGAAACATGTAGTCGGTCAGTGTTCTTTAAGCATTGACAATATCCTCGGTAAGATTTTAAAAAATAAAATAAGTAATTAAAAAATTAATAATAAATAAATCACTCAGTCTAATGCCAATAGTGGTTACTGGAGGTTGCAGGACAAAGTGCTTGATTGTTAGCACTAGTTATTTATGGGTGATACTGGAATGATCAAAATTAATAGTTCGAAGTGTTTACATACTTTTAGCCATGCAGTCCATGTTGGCATCTTTGTTGGTTGTAGCAGGGGCACCGTCAGGTCATTTTACAGGGCTCAAGCCATGGAAGTCTTTATATTCTTTTTAACACAACCAAAATCAGTGTAGGTCTCTGTCAGCTCTGTGTGCACTTGTGTGTCCGCGTTTGTGTACATGGGTGTGGGAGTAATTCTTAATTAGTGATGCGAATTCTGCCTCTTAGAAGAGTTGACTCTTTCAGCTCTCAAACAGCTCTTTTGTTTTACAACTTTTGCTTTTTATAATTCAGCCGACTTTAGAGCTGTTTTGACCTATGATTAGTGTGTGTGTGTGTGTGTGTGTGTGTGTGTGTGTGTGTGTGCGCATATATCACTTAACTTATTCAATGTAAGTAGTCTAAACTAAACCTCATCATTTCCAAAATATAAGTTTTACATTATGTTTGGTGTAAAAAGATAAAATGTGAAAACAATTTACTAAAAACAGACAGTGCATGGGGTGTAAAAAAGAATGGCAAACGATATTAAAAACATCTAAATTGAGTATAAAAACAAAACAACAAATGGGTAGAAGACGTCCCTGGATCACCAATTCTGTCTGTCCAAATGTTAGTGTAAGACTGTACTTACTATGGAAGTATTTCTGATTAACCACAGACATGTATGCAAGCATCTTAAACTAAACTGTAGACAGAAATCAGCTTCATGTCTTTCCAGCTGGTTTTTTTTTCTGAAGAAAACGTAATTCAACTGCATGATCAACATGAAATACAGACATGATATATTGGTTCAGGGACTGTCTTACATTTAGCAATGAGAAAATGTAATTTTTGGTCAGCAATCATAACCTTGTATCATAGTGACACCATTCTTATTAAATATTCTGTGTGTTGCAATGCTTAGGTGGGAGGAATGTAAAGATACATTAAGTGCCATGTTGTAACAAAAAAAAAAATCAGGGCTTCATGCAGTATTCATTAATTGGTTCATCTTTCATGTTGTAGATCTTTCTCAGCCTTGGGTGGTGACAACATATGATGCAGATCTTAAATTGACGGAATCAGTGACCCTACGCTGTGCTGCTTCAGTATTTAAGAATCACTGTTATTTCTACCCAGAAGGAGACAAGACAAAAGTAAAGCTTTCACCAACATGTCAGCTTTCTCTGACAGTTTCTGATCTGATTAACTGGACAAAACACAGATCAGCTGGACCAATCAATATTATCTGCTACTACACTAATTCAGATCTGATACCTTCTCTTCACTCTGCGCCAGTTCCAGTGTTCATTGAATGTAAGATTTTTAGTAAGAACTGATAAAGCTCAGACTGACTAGTTTACATATGATGATTTGGAACTCATTAGAAAATGCTGCCTTCAAGGACAGATGACTTTTTTGCTGTATGCATGTCAGTATTTGGTGGTTCCATTTTAGGAGCTTATGTTTTTGAACTGTAGTTTCTCCTTGACATTTCTACTTACAATAAAAGCACATCCATACAGAAAGTGTCACAATAAACATCACTTCTTCTAATGCCTATGGTTGTTATTGGAGGGTGCATGACAAAGTGCTTGATTCTTAGCACTAGTTATTAATGGGTGATAATGAAATGACCAAAATCACTAGTTAATAGTGTTTACATAATTTTAGCCATGCAGTGTGTGTCTGCATTTTTGTTGTTTGTAGCTGGTATGCTGATGGGAGATGTGTTGATAAACATGGTACAAGCATTAATAGAAGAAGCAAGAAAGACAAAGAGGTTAAACAATTTAAAATATTGAGCAATGAATAATAAAAAAAATCTAATTACTATTTTATTTACTACATATATATTACTTATTATTTAATAATGTGTATAACTTTTGAATCACTCAAGTTCACTGTTTCACTTAATATAATTTCATATGAATACGAATGTTTGTAGTATGTAGAATGTTATTTTGTTACAAAGGTTACTAATGCTGACCTTTATCTGTCCTGCAGACCTAAAACCTACACTGGGTGTTAGGTATGATGATGAGTATGATGATCTCATTGTTATATGTGAAATAAAAGCACCAGACTCTGTAAGTGATGATTTCAGATGTTTTCTTTACACTGGTGAAGATCAGCAGCACTTCCAAGAGGCACCGTCTCAAAGGACTACATCTGGAGGAGTGGCTTGTACCTTTACAGTACAGAGGAATGTTCTGATCAAACATCTGCAGTCAGCAAGGAGTCATGAACTGAGCTGTGATTATAAACTAAAAACCAAACCAACCAAAAACTCTCCAAGGAGTGAGAAGTACAACATGATAAGTAAGTTATACAGAATCACAAGTTTAAATGCTTTTGAATTGGTTTCAATTTATTTAAAGCATTTTTTTCCAGATGTCTTGCCTGTGCTCACTCAGCCACCTCTGACTGAACAGAGCTCTACTGCAAGTAGACACAGTTCAGTTATTTTCTAGTTGAACTGTTGTAATCATGCTTTAATATCATTTGCAATTCTGTCAGTAGCTTCTCCATTTTCTTGTACTCACCAAATCACTCAGAGGAAAAGCAACAAGTAAGTTTTATGTAATACTAATACAGTGGTCAAAAAAGTATTTAGTCAGCCACTGATTGTGCCAGTTCTCCTACTTGGAAAGTTGAGAGAGGTCTGTAATTTTCATCATAGGTGCACTTCAACTATGAGAGACAAAATGAGAAAAAAAAAGAAACAGGAAATCACATTGTAGGATTTTTAAAGAATTTAATTGTAAATCATGGTGGAAAATAAGTATTTGGTCACCCACAAACAAGCAAGATTTCTGGCTCTCACAGACCTTTAACTTCTTTAAGAAGCTCTTCTGTCCTCCACTCGTTACCTGTATTAATGACACCTGTTTGACCTCGTTATCTGTATAAAAGACACCTGTCCACAGCCTCAAACAGTCAGACTCCAAACTCAACCATAGCCAAGACCAAAAAGCTGTCGAAGGACAACTGGAAGACAATTGTAGACCTGCACCAGGCTGGGAAGAGTGAATCTACAATAGGCAAGCACGTGGGTGTGCATAAATTAACTGTGGGAGCAATGGAAGACATGCAAGACCATTGATAATCTCCCTTGATCTGGGGCTCCACGCAAGATCTCATCCCGTGGGGTCAAAATGATCATGAGAACGGTGAGCAAAAATCCCAGAACTACACGGAGGGACCTGATTAATGACCTGCAGAGCACTGGGACCAAAGTAACAAAGGCTACCATCAGTAACACACTACGACGAGAGGGACTCAGATCCTGCAGTGCCAGGTGTGTCCCCCTACCTAAGCCAGGCCCGTCTGAAGTTTGCCAGAGAGCATATGGATGATCAAGAAGAGGATTGGGAGAATATCATGTGGTCAGATGAAACCAAAATAGAACTTTATATTATATAATTTTATATGGTCATACCATTGCTAAAACAAATGGTATATCTAATGTGGCCTAAAACTTTTGTACAGTACAGTATATATATATGTACACAAAACCTAGCAATAAAGGTATTAAAATATAAAAACGCAGACTCAGCAGCTCTGGTAGTTCCTGCAGGGCCTGCAATGGGATGTTTGATGGTGTGTTTACAGAATCCTGGAATAGAATTCCGGCTTAGACTTATTTTGTTTCAAACCCTTCTCAGTATTCTGAGACCACTTTTCTAAAGACATGTGGACTACTTATGAAAGAACTAGCCATTTTCAATGACCAAGTAATTGGATGATGAAGTAACTACTGTACACCTAAAATCACCAGACTTCTAGTATGATCACCTCTAGGTAACGCGCACATGGGAGTCTCTCTGTAGTAAAATGTTGCTGGGCAAAGTTTGATTAAGCTAATTTTATACAGTTTATTTTATCACACTGTCTTATGTTGGACAGTGTGCCAAGATTGAAATGAAATTTTAGAGAAACAGATGGCAACAAGGAGGCTAGTCACTCTAGCAATGCTAGCCCACCAGCCAGTAGCACAGTGATAACTCCAGCCATGCAGAGAGATCTTTTGGCCACATGCTTCTATGAAGACCTATGCCCTGCAAGTTGAAGGCTATTGAAACGTCTATTGCTAACACTGACCAGCAAATACAGAGAACATGCACATGTTAAATTCTTCTTAACAGAGAATACTAAGACCAGAAATACACAAGACAAAAGGCAGAAGGAGAACGAGAGTAAGGAGGCAGAAATAGGAGGTGTGATCATACGGGTCACATTAAATATGGCCAAAAGTATTGGGACACCATAGCAACCACCTGGGAGACCATAACAATTGCCTAGTAACCACCTAGGAACACTATAGCAACCACCTGGGACATCATAGCAACCACCTGAAACACCATAGCAAATGCCTAGCAACCATTTAGCAACACCTTAGCAACCACTTGAGATACCGTACCACTCACCTAGCAATGACCTGGGATACAATAGCAACCACCTAGCAACACCTTAGCAACCACCTAGTAATGCCATATTGTTTGCCACATTTCAAGCACTGTTGTAGTTCCTTCAGGAAATGCAGATCTAGGTCTTAATTCAAATCTACTGCATAGACTTAATAGACAAAAAATAACAGACTGTAGATTTGAAGGGATGCACAGATGCTTAATTGATGTCTTCATCAATAGATTGATCTAGAATTTAGTATCATCATACAATGCATGCTACAAGATTCCACTTGTAAAAGCGATTCTATTTTGCATTTTTTTTCTAATATAATAAACAATGTTTTCATTACAAATATAATGATCCAAAACACTAGAAAGCTTTGCAACACCCAATTAAACACCACAGAAAATCAAGGATGCTGACTGTCATGGACTCCTCTTCACAGTCACTTGACCTAAATCCCACCAGGCATTTATAAGAGCAAAGAAGTGTACTCATGGTGTTCTGTACTGAAGTGACTGCTAATCTGAATTTTTCAGGTCCTGACAAAAATACAGAAGAAATGTTCAAGAAAACAAAAGTGAGTCATATTTGCTCTAATAATGTCTGGTGTGGTGACCACTGCAGCATATTATTTCTGTTTTGATTAATTGTACTGTAACATTTATCAGATCAGTTATAATTCAACTACAGTATACAACTCAATATATAACTCAAGTACAGTATACAATGAATGTATAAAAATAAACTGTAAAACTGCGCTGTGCCTAAAAAATTTGAAGACTAGTGCAAGGTTCAGTATTTAATTTGAGTGTGGGATTTTTTATATGACTTATAAGAGGCATATATGATCTGGACCTAACAGTTTTGGAGTTTGGAATGCAAGATGTATAACATTATTTATGATGACTCATGAACTAATATATACAGTGGTGTATGAAGGTTTGTGAAGCCTTAAGAATGTTCTGTATAAAATGGACATAAAATTTCAGGGGCCGTATTCATAAAGACTCTAAAAATCCTCTTAGACTCTAGTCAAGTCAAGTCATATTTATTTATATAGCGCTTTTTACAATGGAGCATTGTCTCAAAGCAACTTTACAAGTTTAGATTATCTCCTAATAACTACGTCCAATCCCAAATTGAGCAAGCCTAGGGAGACAGTGGCAAGGAAAAACTCCCTGAGTGTTATAGGAAGAAACCTTGGGAGGACCAAGACTCAAAAAGAGACCCAACCTCCTTGGGCAGCGTAGATGATAAATCTAAGAACGAAACTAAAGTCATGGAGATAGAGAGCTTCTAGCTTATTTTAAAAACTGCTAAAAGAAGTTTTTAAACTAAGAGTGATTCAGAATCGATCTGAGAACAACTCTGAGCAAGGAGAAGACAAACACTTGTCTCAATGAGGAGGCGGGGCTAACCCGATGCATTCTTTTGAAGACTGTGATTGGTCGTCGCCCTCCTCACTTCTATAATGTCGCAGAACTTGTTAGTGATTGTAGGGATGTGTTATTATTATTATTCTGTTTAATGCAGAGTCCATGTAACTTTGTTTAATTTAGTCTTTGCACAAAACTGTTACTGATAATAATACATGTTAGACCAAATTTATGTAATATATGCCTATAAATTCTAGATTCTACCTAGCCTCCGTAAAGTGTTAGGAACTTAATGATGTCTTTGTGTTTCACTTTCAGAATTATGTGTATCGTTTCTGCACCAACCCTGATGAACCCACCGACAAGCAAGACAATACATACAGCCTGCTGCAGATGCATTAAGACACAATGAAAGGTCATGCATTTATATATTAACATACTATGTAGCCAAAAGTTTGTGGACACGCAAATATTATATCCCTAAACATGGCTATTGTTTTGGATTTTGTCTTCCTGTTATAACAGCCTCCATTCTTCTGAGAAGCTTTAAAAGATTAAATTAAAAGATTGTTAAATTCAATAAAACTTAAGTCAAACTATGTATTGTTTTTTTTTTCAATTTCTCTTAAAGACACAAACATAATAAATAAAAAAAAATACACGTTTCCATATTTGTTTACATATTTTGCATTACATTATTCAAGCAACAGGAAAACAGGCAATAGATAATATATGTCAATTGTAATAATTCCACTGTAAAGGTAACTTGTTTTGTCAGGGTTCAACAGTGACTGCCGGAATGCCCGG
Source organism: Ancistrus triradiatus (assembly GCA_025084515.1). Taxonomy (NCBI): domain Eukaryota; kingdom Metazoa; phylum Chordata; class Actinopteri; order Siluriformes; family Loricariidae; genus Ancistrus; species Ancistrus triradiatus. The sequence continues at coordinate 5,699 of JAJAGP010006939.1, read as the reverse complement.
GACTACTAAAAAAAAAAAAAAAAAAAAAAAGCACCGTCAGAACAGCAGCATGAAATGCACAAGTGAATGTGAGGGTGCGCAATATGATGTCAGAATAATGTAAAATAAACTCACATGTATATGTAAATATATAACCCTCTACATGCAAAAAACAGTTTTATCCATTTATGCATCCAGTCAAAATGAACCAATGATATTATCTGTTGACAAACAATGTAACATGCAGAAGCAAAGTGAGTCTGGAGCTTCATTGCCTTGGAATGAAAAATGTCAATTTTCATGGGTCGATTTTGACTCAGTGTTCTACAAAGTGTGCATCCTTATATAGTGGTACCTCGGTTCTTGTCATTAATTCATTCCAGAAGGCTTGTTGAAAAACAAATTAACCTACAGCTGTCCAAAATCATTAGTAAAAAGCTTGTTTATAATAAAATGTTGCAAATGGATTGAAAGTGAAAAGTAAAAGCAAAACACTTACTCTATTGATGAACTCAGGGCACTAGCATAGCTACTAAGCTACATGCATCCTGTCTCCTGGAGCATTCAATTCCTATTTTGCCTTCAGTTGGCTCTTATAAACTATATCTCTGTATCTCTAACTCAAGTACGTTTTGTACTTTGTCCATCACTGAATATGACTTAAAACATCATCAAATTTCCACACAAAGCCTAAAATTAGATAAAGAGAACCCCATGAACTCATGACAAAACATATTATACTTGGTAATATTATTTACTGAGCAAAATGTTCCAATATTACATCTGTGAACTGCAAAAGTATGTTAACCTGTTCTTTGAGTATCTGGTGTGACCCCCTTTTGCAGCAATAAGTACGATTAAACATTTATGGTGACTGTTGATCAGTCAGGCACATCGACTTCAAGGAATTATAGTCAATTATCTGCAGAGAACAGCTTGAACTCTGGGATGTTGGTGGGTGTTCTTATATGAACGGCTTCTTCAGGTTCTTCCACAACATTTCTATCGGATTAAGGTCAGGATTTTGACTCTGATCTCTCCCCATACCTGTGTGGGTTTCTTCTGGGTACATCAGTTTCCTCCCACATTCCAAAGACATGCTTTAGGTAAAAACTGGTGTTCCTCAAGTGTCCCAGTGTGGGACTGAGTGCATGTGCTGTGGACTGGTGACATCTTATGGCCTTTTAGAGAAACACGCAACCACATATGCAGACAGGAAACAGCCTGAGGTGTAGCTAACATTCATCTCAGTCACAGGGCCCGAGAGCTCATCTCTCCCTTTTTTCACTTTTTCTGTTTATTTTTTTGTCATATGTCCATAACCATACCCGTCTCGGAAGATTTATGACGCGTAACACACTCTACCTTCAATCCACTCATTTTGTTCTCATTCGTCCTCTTTTTAACTTCCACTCAGTCATCCTTGGAATGCCCCGCACTGACAAAGACTTAAGATCATAAAATGAAAATCCAAAAATGATTAAATGCAATGTATCTTCTTACGTCTGATTCTGACACCTCTGTGTTGCTTTTCTTTGCACTGCTTGCCCCCTTTCTCCACTAGTGGTCACATCTTATTTTCTTATCTTCTATGTCCTTTTCCTCAGTTTTCCTCAAGTCATCCTTTCCTTTATTTCTTTTCTCTCTCTCTCCTTACTTATGAAATGCAGACTTCCAGTTGTGTTCTCTTTTCTCTCAATTCCTCTGTGCTCTCCTCCTGACTCCTTATCACACATTTTTGCTCTCTGCTTTGCTTGTCACTCCTTTCTCACTCCCTTCTTCATCTCTCCTCCTATTGTCCTGATTCCACTCCTGTGGCACAGGGTTTTTCTCCATTTTCCTCCATTTTAGGTTGTTTTTATTATCTTTGTTCTGTACATCCTTCATCATTGGAGAATTACTAACCTTACAATTAACAAAAAACTATACATTTAAAAGTTAAGAACCACCAGACACACTGGAACTGCTCAAATAACTACCAAACATCTCCCTTCACGTCACTCCTTTGCTTATTTGCTTCTTTGGTGGCAGGATAAGACTGTACCACAGGGGTTTCATTAGAGCAAATCGGTCAATGACATTGTCACACTATTCAAATTTTCCTTTTAGGTTGAGATGACTGCCAGGTCATTCAGCCTGTCTTGATTCATGGTGTTCACAAATGCAGCTGCTGACTGGAATAGTCAGTGCCACTCAAAAGACAGCCTTCAGGGTGGGAAACATGTCTTCATCCAGCATTTGGAAGACAGTGGCTGTATCAGGGATTGCTTTTCTCTCCATTCTTCTCTTGATGAAGCTTTTAGCCACCAAGAGTTCCTCTGGCTTCAGCTGAATCTTGTAGTGGGCAGCAAGGATTTTGAGGGCTTCTTCAAAGAGAAAAGTCTCTGTGGCTGGGTTGCAAGATTGGATCCCTGACATAAGCTCTTCTACCTCACTTGAAAACCGCTGGGTGAGCTCCTCGATCATGCTGTCTGAAATCATCAGATGTGGTCACATTGGAGGCTGACCCACAGATGGACTCCATTAAAAAAATCATCAAATCTTCTGTTTTTGCTTGGGACCAACAGAGAGCTGGATGTCATTTGCCTTGCATAAGGTCATGGCTGTCTTGAAAACATCTTCAGCACCACAGTGTGTGCGGAGCTCTGTTAAAGTTTGAGGAACTGCCATCTTGTACTGAAGTGCTTTGCCCAATTATGCAGAGGAGCTTGGAAACATCACCAGTAAATACAAGGTTTTTGGCTTGGAGATCTTTGACCAGATCCCTAGGGCCATGGATGTCTTAACAGTATTGAGACATGTCAAAATGACAGGAAGGTTGTTAAGGACAGGACTGATAGTTTTTAACCAGGCATGCCCATCTTGTTGTGGACAGCTGCACAAGTTCAGATTGACTTTGTCCAAGTTGCTTCTGTATTTCTTTGAACTTGTTGTGGTTCACAAGATAACTACCACAAAGTGTGTACACAATCTCCAGTAGTTCAAAGAAGACCAAAGCTTCAGGAGTAGCTCTGCACGTGTAGCATAAGACAAGGTTTAGCTCATGTGCATAGCAGTGCACATACACTGCTTCAGGGTGCTGCTCTCTAAAGCGGGCTTGGACACCACCTACAGATCCACTCATGAGAGCTGCCCCATCATAGGCTTGTGCATCACACATCAGATCACCCAAGTTGTGCAACTGTAACACCTGTACGGCATCTGCAAAAGACTGTACATCAAAGCCCTGAAGCTAAGCACCACAAAGCCCTCATGTGTGACGCCATGTACACAGACGCAAGCTGCTCTGCGTGTCTGTCTCTAGCATCATCTGCCATCACAGAGTACATCTTGGAGATCTTCATTTGCTTGATGATGCTTTCTAATTAAGTATGCAGAGAAACAGAAGGACTACAATCTGTAATTATAGAACTATAAAGTTCTCCTATATGATAAGCAGAGGTTTTAAAATGGACAAGGAGGTGTACCTATTACAGTTATGAGTTTTCTTAAAAATTAGTTAACAAATGGTTAAGTATATCCATGGCAGCCTTCACAATTCTGTTTTAAATACATATATAATGAAATATTCACATCTACACAAAAACTATATTTTCAGTGAACTAACAGGGTTTTGCAGAGGTGCGACACTTAGGTAATGTTTAACCAATGTTTAATAGGAATGTATAAACAGAATGATTTACATTTAGGCAATGTTTTTTGTCATTTTAATATTACATAACGTTAATGAAATGTTATAATCCAAGTCTCCTTAAGTTAGTTAGCTAAGTTTGTTTCAACACAGTAACTACAGCCATTTTTTGTCAAGTTTATGACGTTGCGGTATATATTCATGTCCAATGCGTACGCAGTAAACTTCAACTAACATTAACCAGAGTTGTACCCCAGGGGTTCTGATGTTAGCCAGCGTCCCAGTGAGCTAACAGCAGCTAATGTGTAATTATGCAAAACATGTCACTCACTCACTGCTGACTCACCTGACATCATTTTCTGTGGGTCTCGGCAGTGGCTGATTTCTTTTAAAAAAAATTTCTAATATCCATAGTTAGCTACTTTCAGCTAGCTACCTAAATAGAACCGGATCTGCTTCAGGTACCTATACATCCAACCTTACTCACTGAGGTGACAGACTGACAACACAACTCTCTTGACGGGACAGACCACTAGATGGCGATAACTCCCCAAAACGTTTGGGGCAAAAAAGCAGTCAGAGACAGTGAGAACAAACGACAGTTAATTTTTTTAAAAACGTTCTTGGCTTTTGACCAATCATCCGGGGCTCGAGCCCTATAAGCCACCACAAACTCCACCACTGGTTCTGAAGATGTTTCTTAATTATATATGTACTGTATTCTTTAAGTTTATTTAAATTCTACAAAAATGTAACAGATTAAAATGACAGAAAAAGTTTGAAACCCATTTTCCAACTTCCATAAAAAAATCTTATATCAATGACCTATACAACAATCAGCCATAACATTTAAACCCCCTGCCTTATATTGTGTAGGCCCCCCTTGTCCCATGAAGGATCAGACCTGCCAAGGCATGAACTCCACCAGACGTTTGAAGGTGTCCTGTGGTATCTGGCACCAATACATTAGCAGCAGATCCTTTAAGTCGTGTAAGTTGTGAGGTGGAGCCTCCATGAATTGCACTTGTTTGTCCAGCACATCCCACAGATGCTCCAGTGGATTGAGGCCTAGGGAATTTGGATGCTAAGTCAACACCCTGAACACTTCGACGAGTTCCGAGGTGGTCCAGAGCAGAGGTATCACTGTATTCATTTTTATATTTGCTTAATCCAATTGAGGGCTGCAAGGGGCAGAGGCCTATCTGACAGCACAGGGTGCAATACAGGTACCAACCATAGGCAGGACACCAGTCTGTCACCGGCTACATGAACACACACACACTCAAATTGGAACTCTTTAGAGACACCAATTGACCTTGCATGTATTTGCAATGTGGGAGGCAACCAGAGTACCCAGAGGCAACCCACACAGGCAGAGAGAGAACATGGAAACTCCACACAGGCATCCGGTGGGCAGAGACTCAAACCAGGGTAACAGTGAGATGACAAACCTGACCACAGCGCCACCATGCCACCCACAAATTAACTTAATTTTTTTTTTTTATTATTTATCCTACTTTCATCCAATAAACCTCAGTCAGGTCAGACATTCCCCATGCATGATTAGGTGTGTTGGTGGGAGGGGAGGCCGGAGGCGGACCATCAATAGTGCTGCATCAGTGACTCCTACCCAGCTGATGCCCCCTTCAGGGTACATGCTCACCAGTGCACTCTTTGATTTTTGGGAATAGGCTTTTCAGAAAAAGAACATTATAGCAACAGTAAAATATGGTGGTGGTAGTGTGATGGTCTGGAGTTGTTTTGCTGCTTCAGGACCTGGAAGACTTGCTATGCTAAATGGAACTATGAATACTGCTATCTACCCAAAAAATCCTGAAGGAGAATGTCTGCCCATCTGTTCATGACCTCAAGCTGAAACGAACTTGGGTTCACACTAGCAAGTTCACCTCTGAATGGCTGAAGAAAAACAAAATGAAGACTTGAGTGGCCTAGTCAAAGTCCTGACCGGAATCCTATTGAGATGCTGTGGCATGACCTTAAAAAGGCCGTTCATGCTCAAATCCTCCAATGTGGCTCAATTACAACAATTCTGCAAAGATGAGCGACCAAAATTACTCCACAAAAAGAA
>JAJAGP010006938.1:0-17021 GCA_025084515.1 Ancistrus triradiatus | reverse complement strand
CTCTGATGATCTCATTCCTAATCCTGTCCACCCTAGACACTCGTAAAGAGAACCTCAGCATCTTAAAATGATAAAACAAATATTACACACATTACATAGATTACACAGAAAAAATAAGGCAATAATTCCTAGGACCATTTAGAGATCCCAACTGACCTACTGGATGTCTTTGGAGTGAGAGAGGAAACAGGAATACGTGAAGGAACCACACACACACACACACTGGGAGAACCTGCAAATTCCATGCCGGTCATGACTTGATCCCAGGTCCCTGGAGCTGTGAGGTGACCACCCTCACGACTGAGCCACCGTGCCACTCGCAGTGTTACAACCAAAACAGTTCTAAAGCTGATTGGTGATTTGTTCTTGATTTGTATTGTTAATGTACTCATTGTTTTATGTAATTACTTTAAATTAAGGCAGATTTGTTTTACATAGGATTCTTCAGTGAAAATGAAACTTGTACAGTACTGAATTTCATGATAATCAGAGACATTTTTAGGATAAATATTAGTGTTGTGTCTGAGGCTTGCTAACACAGTTCTGCTGCAGTCAACATGGGAATGGCAGTCGTTTATTTACACGTAAATAAACAACAGGGAGCAGGAAGAGGTAAAGCAAGCAACAACTTATTGCAAGTAATAATGGATGTTTGCGAGTCATGTTTACGTGGATGTCTGTCTATCCACATCACGCGTTCCCAGCATGCGACTCGGATTGGAAAGTGAGTGCTATCTGCAGTCTAATAGAGATCTAGCAATTCAGGCTGATGCTCGGCTTTGGGTTGTGCAGGAAACCGAAAGATAAGCTTCTGCTACCCCTGGCAAAAACATGTTACCTGTGTACATCCCAAACTGAATAAATTAAATCATCTTAATTGATAACAGTTTTTTTCCAGATCAAGTAAAGGAATAACATCAACAAAACATCAACAAAAAAGGTCACAATTGCTCTTTTCTCTGATGACATGAAGTCTTTGAGGTACTGACTTCAGTATTGAAAATCAGTGTTCTACATCAGACTGGTTCCAGTGCTGAGAGATCAGCTTTGTAGGGCCTTGTCATAGAACAGGTTCTTTAGCTTCTATCACACATGTTCAGATCGAGATCCAGGCTGATTACTGACCATGGCAATGACTTGATGTGCCTTGTCTCTTTCTCCGATCTGTCCCAAGATGCATCATCGCTCACTGGAGACTTTACCAGGTACACCTTGCTAGTACTGGGTTGGACCCCTTTTGCCTTCAAAACTGCTTTAATTCTTCATAGCATAGATTCAACAAGGTTTTGGAAATTCTGCACACATTTTGAGATTTTGGTCCATATTGACATGATGCCAATCTCCTCTTCCGGACAAGGTTCTCTATTGGATTGAGATCTGGTGACTGTAGAGGCCAGTTGACTACAGTGAGCTGTCATGTTAAAGAAACCAGTTTAAGATGATCTGAGCCTGTGACATGGTGCGTAGAAGATGCGTTTACTGTGGTCATGAAGGAATGGACATGTGGTGTTTAAACAATGTTCAAATGGTATTAAGGAGCCTAAAGTGTGCCAGGAAAATCCTCCACACCATTACACCACCACCAACAGCAGCCTGAACTGTTGATACAAGGCAGGATACGTCCGTCCTTTCATGTTGTTGATGATTAAGTGGAGATGATGGCAACCCTGCCAGCTCTCAACATCTTAGACATAACTGTGATGGCTGTGGAGTCCTACAAGTTCCTGGGCACACTTCACAAGGACCTGAAGTGGAACATCAACATAAACTCCATCATCGAGAGCCAAGCAGAGGATGTACTTCCTGTACCAACTGAGGAAGTTCAATCTATCCCAAGAGCTGATGGTGCAGTTTTACACAGCCATCATAGAGTCCATCATTACCACATCCATCACAGTGTGGGGCAGCGCTGCCACAAAACAAGACACAAAGAGACTGCAGCACCTGATCAGGTCTGCAGAGAGGACCACACTGCTGGACCTGCATGCCTCCAGAACCAAGAAGCGTGCAAGGAAAATCATCAGTGATCCGTCTCACCCTGGCAATAACTTGTTTCGGCACCTTCCATCAGGCCGACGCTTTAGCCACATAAAGACTAGAACAACCAGGCTACAAAGAAGCTTTTTTCCAAACTCCATTTTGTTCATGAATAATTGAACACTACAGAACAGTGAAAACCTTGATATACTTGGTACTTGATGGGGACAGTTGCTGGGGAACAGTTAATCCTTGGGTCTCGCAACCCTACTTACAATGGTCTTCCATATTTCAATAGGATATATCTATAGTTTTTATACTGCACAGAACTCTGCACCTTTAACCCATAATGTGAATCACACATGCTAATTGTTTACAGGTATGAATGCGTGAAGTATGTGTTGGAGAGACGGTATATATATGTGTGTGTGTGCGTGTTTATTTATCGTGCACTGCTAGCATCTGTACAACCAATGTCAAGTTCCTTGTGTGTGAGCATACTTGGCCAATAAAGTCTGATTCTGATTGTTCACACCAAATTCTGAACCTACCATCTGAATATCACAGCAGAAATCACAACTCACCAGACCAGGTAACATTTTTCCAATCTTCTCTTATCCAATGTTGGTCAGCCCAAGTGAAACTGTAGCCTCGGTCGCCTGTTAACTGACAGGAGTGGCACCCGGTGTGGACTTCTGCTGCAGTAGCCCATTTGCTTCAAGGTGCAACATGTTGTGCACTCAGAGCCGCTCTTCTGCATGCCTTGGTTGTAATGAGTGGTTATTTGAGTTACTGCTGCCTGTCTATCAGCTTGAATCAGTCTGACCGTTCTCCACTGACCTCCACTGGCATCAACAAGGTATTGTCTCTCTTTTGGACCATTCTCTGTAAACCCTAGAGATGGCGGTGTATGAAAATTCAGCAGTTTCAGAAATACTCAAACCAGACAACCACGCCACGTTCAAAGTTCAAAGAGTTGCTGCCATGTGATTGGCTGATTATTTGCATTAATGAGCAGTTGCACAGGTGAATACAAACAATTCCTAAATACTGTCCTATCTTTAGGTTAACTCCAGTGCTGCCTTAAATTCTGCCGTTGCTGTTTAGCTGAACGTGATGCTGTTCCCTGTATTAATCATACACAACAATGAATACAGGTGTAAAGGGGTCGAAGGTTAATGACTAGTGTTATAACAAAAATTATGACTTTGATACAATACCTCCCTAAAATATCTCGATACTGATACCAAAGCGATACAAAGGCAAAAGCCAAAAACATCAGGAAAGAAATGGAATAACAGATGATAGAACATGGAATGTAAAATGGTTTTTATTAATTATAAAATCCCAGAAAGAAATTCTGACAATGAATTTACATTAATAATTTGATTATTGACAAGCGTTACCAGTGTGAACATGTATAGATATAGATATTTGCCACACTGGTAAGTAAATTAAAAAGATAAAGCCAGTTAAACAGTTATTATTGCCCTTAACTTCTTTGTCACAGTCAGATGGTTAAAAAGATGACTTGTCACAATGGAACTCACTCGTCTGATTTATATATGAGGACGTGAGCCTGATGTAATCATGTTATATATCATGTTCACCAACCTGTTGCTCTGTCAGCTCTTAGTTTTGTTGTGTTCATGGGAGTAAATAATGCCATATTTCACTTCTTGCATGTACTTTCTCTACAAGCCATGGACGGTCAGCAAAATCTCTGGTATTAGCAGCCATTAACTCTCCATTTTCTATTTTGATTGAACATTTTAACTGCAGGGAGAAGAAGCAGTATACTGGCCCCCTGTGGCACATCGACGCAACTCGCATAAATAAATGAAGCTCTGCTTTAAAAACACTAATTCTTAAAGTACTGGTACTAATAAAATGAGGTATCCTACCATTTTTCATGGAAAGGTATCACGATACTTTTCTAGTATCGGTATACCATGCAGAACTATTAATGACAGAGCCAAACGATGTGTTACATATCAAAGACAAAACTACTGGCTCCCACAGACCATAATATTACAGCTGGACCCACTTATACAGCATTAACTGCAACTAAACGATTCCAGTAACTGTTAATCAGTCTTGCACATCAGCTTGGACGAATCTTACCCCATTAATCTATACAGAACAGCTGAAGCTCTGTAGCTGAACTGCTTCCACAGCATTTCTATTAGATTAAGGTCAGGACTTTGACTTGGCCATTCCAAAACCTTAACTTTATTCTTCTTTAACCATTGTTTGGTAGAACGACTTGTGTGTTTGAGTCGTCGACTTGCTGCATTACCCACCTTCTCTAGAGATTCAGTTCATGGATAAATGTCCTGACCTTTTCCTTTAAAATGTAGAATTCATTGTTCCATCAATGATGGCAAACTGTCCTAACCCACATGCAGCTAAATGGACCCAAACCACGAGACTACCACCACAATGTTTCACAGATGAGATAAGTTGCTGGAGTCAAGAACGATAGCATTGGCGAATGGCCTTTTGTTGCTTAGAAGTTACCCTGAATTCCTTTGTGGCTTCACAGACTATTACACGCCTTGCTCTTGATCATTGTTGGCTGACTAATCCTTGGACACATTTGTACAGTCTGTGGTTTTGTGGAGTCCAAACTCTCTAGAGATGATTTTATAGTCTTTTTCCAGCCTCATTAGCATCAATATGCAAATCACATCAAAAGAAAGAAATTAAATGATAGTAAATGTAAGAAACACTTTTTTTTTTTTTACTTGCACTTTCCATACTGTCCAAACTTCATCTGATTTGGTTTGTTTAGAATCAGCTGTTGTTAATCCAAAGTTCAGCCCATTTCTGATTAGTTTTGAAGCAGATTACAGAAAATTTAAGTACTAAAAGAGTAGGTGGTTGGGATAAGAACATTTACTTAATGTAGAAGTGGAGGCATCAGAGCTGTTCTGCTGGTGGCTTGTCCTTATCGTAGACTCTCCCGTACAGCATTGCAGTCACCAGGCCGGTGGGCATACCTCTTCGGCTCATGTAGACTCTGCCACCACTGTCCCGGCCGGACTGATCTGGTCTATCCAGAGTCATCCCGCTGCCCAGCACACCAATGTAGACGTCTTCAGTGCTGAACGTTCCTTGCAGGTGAAAGTCGACCTGCGTCTGAGCATACTCTGTCTCCCCTCCACAGCTTGACTTTTGGAGGCTTGTGCACCGAACCAAGGCACAGATCTCCAAGAAGTATGTCCCATGGACCACGTGAAGCCCATTGAATGCCCCGAGTGCATAAAGCTCATCCTCGTTGTGATTTGATCTCTGGAAGAGCAGGTGGCAACAGACCGATCCATCACATACTGTGAGATTCCCCTGCCTGCCAATTAATGGCACTAATGTAAAAGTATCATACATCATCGTGGATGTGAAGGGAGTCGGCGGGTCAGTTAAAAGCTCTTCAGTGCACCTTGTGTCTTCTTCAGTGCAGTACTCTGTCTCGAATTCTCTCTGGAAATCATTTAGAGGCCAGCTCTTCTCATGTTCCTCTTGGGAATACCTAGAGAAGGGGAACGCCTTCACTGTAGCTCTGTCTGCTGCATCCAACATGGAGGGATCCAGGACTGGTATTCTATGGACCATGAGTTTTCCCACCTCTCCTTCTTTGGCATAATAGTAGAAAGCATCCCAGGGTGTATAAATTCCACTCCCCGTCATCCCCAAAGCTTCTGCTCTCACGTTAGCAGCCAGCAAAGTGACACCAGAAGAGTAGGAAAAAGAACGCTGAAACTTCACAGCTGACAGCAGGGGGAGCTGGTTCATCCACGCTGTCGGGTACACCAGCTGTCTTATGCCCATGTCCTTCACCAGGGTCATGACTGGCTCCCGAAACAGTATGTCAAAGCAGGTAAACACCCCGAATCGTCCGGCAAATGGCGTGGTGAACGTGACGTACTCGCACTTGGGAGGTGTATCAAAAGCAGCCTCAAAATACAGGTTCTGCTTGTGGTATCTCGCCACAATAGTGCCGTTGTCACTAAAAACAACATCTGTATTGAACTGGTACTGACCATCTGGGGGGCAGAGAGGATTGACAGATATGTCACAAGGCTGACGATCAGGCATGTTGGCCACCACGTAGAGGTTGTTCTTACGAGCTATGCAGCTCAGACGATGGAGGACCTGTGAAAATAGTTCAAATATTTCTTATCTCCCTCAGAAAATGTCACACACTAGACACTATGAATTCCTGTAATGTTAGTCACTGATTTTAGATGGGGATACGTTCCGACAAATCCATTGTATTTCTCATAAACCAAGGAGTTTCATATATACTGTACATATCATTCTGTAGCCGACCTTAAGCATCTTTAAAACACTTACATTAAACTACAGATGGGCAAAGTCATTAACATGAAGCACATGTTATAATAAAATGTTGAATATCTCATGTAATTGACTGTAATGTATTGACAGTAAGAGACGGCTCTTCCTCACTACATTTCCCAGCTTGAACTGAATACCAAACCATATCATCAACCATTTAGTCAGCCACTGATTGTGCAAGTTCTCCTACTTAGAAAGATGAGAGAGGTCTGTAATTTTCATCGTAGGTACACCATCTATGAGAGACAAAATGAGAAAAAAAAAAAATTGGGAAATCACATTGTAGGATTTAATTGTAAATCATGGTGGAAAATAAGTTTTTGGTCACAAACAAACAAGCAAGATTTCTGGCTCTCACAGACCTGTAACAACTTTTTTAAGAAGCTCTTCTGTCCTCCACTTGTTACCTGTATTAATGGCACCTGTTTGATTTCGTTATCTGTATATAAAGACACCTGTACTCAGCCTCAAACAGTCAGACTCCAAACTCAACCATGGCCAAGACCAAAGAGCTGTCGAAGGACACCAGGAAGAAAATTGTAGATCTGCAGCAGGCTGGGAAGAGTGAATCTACAATAGGCAAGCAGGTCGGTGTGAATAAATCATTTGTGGGAGCAATTGTAAGAAAATGGAAGACATACAAGACAATACATGATAATCTCCCTCGATCTGGGGCCCCACCACACACACACACACACACAACACACACACACAAGATCTCATCCCGTGGGGTCAAAATGATCATGAGAACGGTGAGCAAAATCCCACAACTACACGGCGGGACCTGATGAATTGACCTGCAAGAGCTGGGACCAAAGTAACAAAGGCTACCATCAGTAACACACTACGCCGAGAGGGACTCAGATCCTGCAGTGCCAGGCGTGTCCCCCTGCTTAAGCCAGTACATGTCCAGGCCCGTCTGAAGTTTGGCAGAGAGCATATGGATGATCCAGAAGAGGATTGGAGGAAGAAGAATGCTGAGTTCCATCTCAAGAACATACCTACTGTGAAACATGGGGGTGGAAACAATCATGCTTTGGGGCTTTTTTCTGCAGAGGGGACAGGACGACTGATCCGTTGTTAGGGAAGAATGAACGGGGCCATGTATCGTGAGATTTTATCCAAAAAACCTCCTTCCATCAGTGAGAGCATTGAAGATGGAACGTGGCTGGTCTTCCAGCACTGACAATGACCCCATACCCACTGCTCGGGCAAACAATGGAGTGGTTCCGTAAAAAGCTTGGTCCTGGAATGGCCTAGCCAGTCTCCAGACCTCAACCCCCCCATAGCAAATGTGTGGAGGGAGTTTGAAAGTCCGTGTGCCCCAAACATCCACTGCTGTAGAGGAGATCTGCATGGAGGAATGGGCCAAAATACCAGCTACAGTGTGTGCAAACCTGGTGAAGACTTACAGAAACGTTTGACCTCTGTCCTTGCCAACAAAGGCTATGTTACAAAGTATTGAGCTGAACTTTTGTTATTGACCAAATACTTATTTTCCACCATGATTTTACAATTAAATTTTTTAAAATCCCTACAATGTGATTTTTCCTGGATTTTTTTCTCATTTTGTCTCATAGTTTGAAGTGTATCTATGATGAAAATTACAGACCTCTCATCTTTCTAAGTAGGATAAATTGCACAATCAGTGGCTGACTAAATACTTTTTTGCCCCACTGTATATGCGGTGTGAATATAACAAGGATGAAAACCCTGAGTATTGCTTTCCAAATCTGTATCCTGAATAGTAAGTATTGACTACCAGTGAATGACTTTCCTGTATCATCTTGTGAATGGATAAAGCAATAAACCAGTTTTTTATATATTTCACATATCACTGCCTAATCATAGGGACTGTGGTAGCCTAGTGATTAAAGTACTGGTCTCTGACCAGAAGGTCCAGGGTTCAAATCCCACCTCTGCCAAGCTGCCACTGTTTGCTCCTTGAGCAAGACCCTTAACCCCAATTGCTTGGATTGTAAGACTGTACCAATTTTAAGTCACTCTGTATAACGGCGTCTGCTAAATGCTGTAAATGTAATCAAATTCCTGTCTTTCTTGTCCAGTAAGGCCACCTCTCTTCAAGACATCATCTTGTTCAGTACAGCACTTTTATATTGAATAAATGTATTCAGGTACTGTGCCTCTGTGTTGGGGAATCTGTCAGGCTCTGCACAGGGACTCCACTTCACTGCTCCAGGATCAGGCACCGTCTCCAGATACCCAGCTATGGACGACCTGGTGTAGTTGAATCCATGGATGCCATCTTCTGGAAATACTATGATCTGGGCCCCCTGTTGAACAAGTGTAGCTACATTGGGTGAGATTTCTCTTTAGAGCATGTCTGGTTAGTGTTGGGTTAGTGCTGGTGTTACCTGTTTAGCAGCTAAAGCAGCTTGCTCCTCAAACACAAGCAGGTTTTTGTTCATGTGCTGCAGAGCTGCTCTCCTTCCTGCAGCCACTGTTGGATCTGGGTTCAGTATAACCTGATGTTCATACACTGCAGCAATGTAAGTCAGATCCTGTTCTGATTTGGAAAACTGAGTCCAAGTAAGACATACTGCTATTAAAATGGCTGCGATCAGGCCATGACACGCCATGTTGGAAAACCGAATTCGCAGCTAAACCAAAGAGCAAAGGTTAACTAGTAGTGTCAATACTCAGTTTTGTGCTACAGATTCTCAATCTAAACCAGGGTTTGAAGTTTGTTTTGAATTCACGTTATGTTATTTAGATTTATTAAAAAGATAAGAGCTTTTTTGATGGTATAATACATGAAAAAGCTACAACTGGTACGTTTTATAGCTGTTTGTAGTGCTGCATAGGCTAATCATAGATCAAATAAAACGATGTTAACTGCTCAGCTTCTAACAGTCATAACAAACAAGTATAGCAGTGTTTATAAATGTTTGTTTATTCAATACGAAACATCTTAAGGTACAAACGTCACTGTTCAGCTTCGTGGTAAAGCGTCTAATCTTACAACATGGGAAATAGTGTTTAAAGGTGAGAAAGTACCATATTTAGATCATGTATGCCTATCAAAATGCAAACTTTTTAATCAATACAAAGCTTACATTTTGCAGCTGTTATGGTCCTGGATACACAAAGAATATAATAACGAAGAAGATAATGTTCAGCTTCGTGGTAAGGCGTCTAATTTAAAAAAATGGTATGCTAGTAGGGTTTAAATGTGATACAGCGCCATTTTAAAACAACGTTTATACGTGTTAAATGCAAAAAAACAAGAACTAGCACAATGTTTCTTATATTATTAGAATTAAAACACCTGCTACGGATAAATCTGTGGCTATTTGTTAAAAAAGGAAATACGAACAAGTGAGTTAACTGTACATGTTCAGCCTCGTGTTTAAAGCCCAGAGTGCAGCGTGTGAATTTTATTCAGCTATACGCGTTGAATTCAATCAAAGCAAACCTTTATAGCATTACAAATGGAACAAACTCTGTTTTGTAGTGGTTTCCTTCGGTTCGATATAATGAAAGACGGCATTAGACGAATTTAACAGTTTAATTTTAGCTTTTTCTGTGTGCTTCCTAATCTTACAACAAGGTTAATAGTGTTTAAACTGGAATAATGACATGGTATTGGTTAGTTAGTGTTAAGTAGAAATGTTTCACTCCATACGAAGCCTTTCGATGTACAAAAATGCAAACGCCATCAACTCAACTAGTTACTGCAGCTACAAGCTCCTGGTTTGTTTTGGTTCCTCCTAGTAATCGGTTTTCTTCTCGCACTGCGTCACTGTATGTTCTGCTGCTCTCATTGGCCAATAAGCCCCCCACCCCCTAGTTGTAGTTTCTCTATATCGTGTAAAATTCTGTCATTTAGCATGTTTCCTTTACTGACTGAATGAATGTATGATTAAGCACAGTTTTCGTAATTACACCACAACCCACCCCATGAACACCGGCGCTCTCAAAAGCAGGGCTAAAGCCTTGGCATTTTTTTAGCCATTACTTGTCAGATTTAACCACATACAGTAATTTTAAAATAAAAGCCTGCACCCACTTCTCCTTTGTAGTGCACTCAATTTGCAGTCGTATGCATATGTTTGACCATATGACTCTAATTATACATTTGAGTGACCCTATAAATAAAAAAAAAGTTAACATTACCACTTCAGGGAGAAAACGTGACATGTTTCTGCATAAGCAAGTCTGTTAACAAAAACACGAGTGGATCGTCTGCAAAGATGCTTACACTTTTTTTTGCACATGCCGCATTTAATTGTATTTTTTTCCGTATGTTAATTTTGTTTCAGAAATGATTAAAAAAAAAAAAAAGTCCCAAAGATAGTTTGTAACTTTACTAGTTAGTCAGTTATGCTTATGGATCTCCTCAATATAAGGGATTCCACTTACCCTTGGTTAGTACAATTAAAATCTTTAAAACGTATCCTGTGGTGTAGAAAACAGATGTACATGAAGAGGGTTATAAAACTATTCCTTGTTATGTAAAAAAATAATTAGAGATTAAAAAAAAAAAATTGATTACAATACATCTTTAATATCCAATATAATAACAAGCAAGCATAAAATTGTACCAAATACATTAACTCACCCACTAAACTCTGGATATATTTAGTTTGGCAGTATGTGTGTGACCTTCAAGGGATGCAGCCACTTTTTCTTTCTTTCTCTGGCTCATCACGATTATTGAACAAATGACTCTTTTTTTCCATTCTTGATGATTGTCCTGTTGGAATCATATTTTGAGTCTGAGCCAGAATTTGGAGATTTTTACAGAGAAATGAACACGAGTGTGTTCAGCCGCTTTACTTTCAGTGCAGCAAACTCACTCCAGAAGTTCAGTGAGGATCTCTGAATGATCCAGTGTTGACCTAAATGACTGATGATGATAAATAGAATCCACCTGTGTGTAATCTAGTCTCCGTATAAATGCACATGATACTGTTGTCGAAAAGTTTAAAGCCGGATTTGGATACAAAAAGATTTCCCAAGCTTTAAACATCTCAAGGAGCACTGTGCAAGCGATCATATTGCAATGGAAGGAGTATCAGGCCACTGCAAATCTACCAAGACCCGGCCGTCCCTTTAAACTTTCAGCTCAAACAAGGAGAAGACTGATCAGAGATGCAACCAAGAGGCCCATGATCACTCTGGATGATCTGCAGAGATCTACAGCTGAGGTGGGAGACTCTGTCCATAGGACAACAATCAGTCGTACTCTGCACAAATCTGGCCTTTATGGAAGAGTGGCAAGAAGAAAGCCATTTCTCAAAAGATCCATAAAAGTTGGTCACAAGCCACCTGGGAGACACACCAAACATGTGGAAGAAGGTGCTCTGGCAGACGAACTTTTTGGGCCACAATGCAAAACGTTATGTTTGGCGTAAAAGCAAACACAGCTCATCACCCTGAATGCACCATCCCCACTGTCAAATCATGGTGGTGGCAGCATCATGGGTTGGCCTGCTTTTTCTTCAGCAGGGACAGGGAAAGATGGTTACAATTGATGGGAAAGATGGATGGAGCCAAGTATAGGACCATTCTGGAAGAAAACCTGTTGGAATCTGCAAAAGACCTGAGACTGGGAAACGGAGATTTATCTTCCAACAAGACAATGATCCAAAACATAAAGCAAAATCTACGATGGATGGAAGGTTCAACAAATAAACGTATCCAGGTTGTTAGAATGGCCAAGTCAAAGTCCAGACCTGAATCCAATCGAGAATCTGGTGGAAAGAGCTGAAACTGCTTGTTCACAACGCTCTCCATCCAACCTCACTGAGCTCCAGCTGTTTTGCAAGGAAGAATGGGCAAAAATTTCATTCTCTCGATGTGCAAAATTGAGAGAGACATACCCCAGCGACTTGCAGCTGTAATTGCAGCAAAAGATGGCGCTAACAAAGTATTAAACGCAAGGGGGCCGAATAATTTTGCACGCCCACTTTTTTCAGTTTTTTATTTCTAAAAAAAAGTTAAAATATCCAATAAATTTCGTTCACTTCACAATTGTGTCCCACTTGTTGATTCTTCACAAAAAATTACAATTTCATATCTTTGTTTTGAAGCCTGAAATGTGACAAAAGGTTGAAAAGTTTTCTAGGGGGCTGAATACTTTTGCAAGGCACTGTAAATCAGAAAATTACAAATTTTAACAAAAACTAATAATGTTACAAATGTGTAACATATCTTTTTATCAGGACAGGAGTGAGTCATTGTATAGTGGTTTTTATTGCAGTGGGCAGGAATGATTTCCTGTATCTGTCCTTATTACAGCATAGCTGCAGTAACCTCTTACTGAACACACTCCTCTGTCTGTCCAGTAGATTGTGTAAAGGGTGTGGTAACGCAGGTGGATGTTCAGACCATCATTCGGCATACAATGGTGTGCGTAGTATTCTGTCACCAGTTTTTGCCCCACTTATCCTGGTTCAGAGTCATGGGAAGGCTGGTGCTTCTCTCAAAAAATCTGAATGGATAGGGTGAGTCTATCACATGGCTGGGTAGGGGGTCGCTGTTGCAGTGATGATGCATAATCCCTGTCTGGCCTCCTCTCCCTCAGACAACAGCAACCCATCTCTGTGTTATGCTTTATGCCACTGTGCCACCTAATAGCCTATATCCAAGAGGCTGTGAGCAAATGACAACACAAATGATGACTTATGTCACCAGCCTATGTTTATTTCATAGATACACATAATGTGCTACAAACGACACATTGGTATTATGGTAACAAGACTGAATATAAATATAGATCTCTTCACTACATTAGTAATTAGGAACACATACGTTAAATACAGGAGAGCTGAAACAGATAGTAGACCTATTATACACAGAGCAGCCACAAAAACACTTGTACATCAACACTGCAAACGGTCAAGAGACATGGAGAACAGTCTGTCAATGTGATATGCAGATCAGGAAGAAATGGCCATTTGTTTTCTACGACCAAAAACACCTAGAACACACCCAGGCAAGTGTCTGCATACCTATTGCTGTTTTCAAACAGTCTATTAGGTCTTTGGAGGAAACTCTTTCTTCGCTTGTCCTTGACAAGAACTCTACAAGTGAGTCGCAACCCCGTCAGGCTGGAAGATGAGAGCAGGGAGGGACAACAGAAGGTTCCTCTGACACGATGCTTTAACCACCATGTACTTAACAGCTTGGAACAAGCAAGGTCCTTCATTTAGTTCAAACAGAGTTGAGCAGCAGCAGAGGAGCAGCACTGTGAACGGTGTTTTTTTCAGTCTCGGTCTTGTCCTTGTGCTGTAGAGACAGACGGCTCACTCTCTCCTCCAAGGGGGCGCTCTTCTGACTGCTCGCCTGTGTAGTGGTTTTCTGATTTTCCCTCAGCACCTTCCGCCCTTTCCCCCCTAAACACACACACACACGTACTGTATTTTTAGTACATTAGTTATTATGTCCTCTTTGGCAGTATACACATTATTATAGATACAATAGATATAATAGATATTGATTTGCAGCAATGACAACAGCAACAGGGACTGTGGTAGCCTAGCGGTTAAAGGACTGGACTATGGACCGGAAGGTCTTAGATTCAAATTCCATCTCTGCAACCTTTCAATGTTGGGTTCTTGAGATAGACCCTTAACCCACAATTGCTTGGCTTGTAAGACTGTATCAAGTTGGATAAGCAACGTCTGCTAAATATTGTAAATTTATGTAAACATAAGAGAATTTATTCCAATGTACCGTAATTTTTCGGACCATAAGGCGCACTTAAAAATCCTTTAATTTTCTCAAAAATCGACAGTGCGCCCTTTAAATGCGATGCGTCTAATGTATGAAATTTAATGCTGGTTGAGCCTTCTGACCTAGAACCGCTTGTAGATGGTACACGGCGCTCATAAATCTGTTAAAATGTTTTAGCACGGCGTTGGTAAGTTACAAAGCTTACGGCCACCGTAGTGCGCTGCATAGGGAGTAATACGGTATGTGCTTCAGCATTAGGGTACGTGCATTCATTCATTAAATTTTTCGAAGCGGATTTCAAACACAGCGCTATCAGTCACGCAGTACAACATGGACATAGAGCAGCTGCGAGAGAAATTCAACATTAATGAATCAATGGTAACGGAAGTGGAAGAAACAAGAAGCGCCCTGCGCCAGGTAAAGACCAAACTGAGTTTCCGACGGAACTTAAGAGGTTTGTTTCATTTAATGCGTCTTATAACCCGGTGCGCTTTATGGTCCGGAAAATACAGTAAATGACAGCTGGTCAAAATAGCGAAGATGCAGTGTCCTCAGACCTCGTTTAGTAATACAAATAACACAAAGAAAACAAGTTTGTATTCGATTTTTAACGAAACACTTCTGTTTTAACGTGGAAAACCTCATAAATCAATTCTTCAATCACAGCTATCATGTGTCTTGTACTTTTCCTCAATAAATAAGACACCTAATCAGTACCGCATCAAGTACAATGAATTGTGTCGTGTGTTGGAATTCATCAGATACTGGAATGGCTACCATACATGTTGATATGTGGATTTTAAGACAATTTGGAGTGGTCTCTATTTTTCCAGAGCAGTGTGGGTTTGGGAGGTCCGGAGACTTTCCCAGAACACTTTCTATGGATGGGGAGCCAGTATGGCTCTCTGGGTTCCAGTGTTGTTGCTGTTGTAGCGATGGGCAGCATATGTAATGTGTGTGATTGTGTGCTCGCTTGCTTGTTAGCTCATGTTTGGACTAGAAACTGTTCTAACTGGGTTGATGTATGTAGAGACTTTTTTTGTGCGAGTTACTCATGTCTGAGTGTGTGACGTTCCGCTACGTATTTGTAACAAGCGTTCGCAAAGTGTATGTGCCTGTCCTATTGTAAGTAATACTCCTTTTGTTTTTGTCCCCGCTACCTATATATTCTCTCTCAACTATAGCTATATACATTAGATCACATTCACTTGTGGAGTCTCTGTTTTATCTGGCTGATCTTCCCTGTTGTTCATAATGCTGTCTATCAATGTATTTTGGCTTCCATCAAACAGAAGTATCAGGTCCATCATGCTGTCCTCATAAGTGTTATGGCTTTCCCCTTCACAGGGTTGTAACAGTACATTACTATATTTTTTATAATTATTGTGACTTTCCATAACTTGGGTTTAGCATGTGTATAAAAGTTCAGGCATCCACTCGTATTGTTTATAGACAGGTTTCTGCAAAAATACCCTTTATACTTCCATAACAGTAGAATAAATATACTATGTAACTATGGTAATGTCTGGTCAATGTTCATTTCGGTCCACATCCTCTTTTACAGAACATAATGCGGTCATTAAACAGCGCAAACCTGACTATAAATATCATATTCTTCACTGCTGGGCAAGCACTAGCTACTCCCATACTGTTCCCATACTTTCACTTTCTTCTTTCCCCCAGGCAGATCTTTTATTTTTATGCTCGCTCTCATAAGATGCTCTTAAACATCAATACCAAACGTTTTACACACATGAACAGTATATTACACTGTAAAAGTAAAACTCGAACAGTGCAGCACATTATAAAGAGGCCGGTAGCAGGACGCAAGCAGTAATACCTCTTTCCTGGTCACATTCGGGTGAGGAGGCGCCGCTGCACTCGCTGCGAGGACCCAGCACTGGTGAAACATGACCAAAAGCCTCGAGAAAGCCTGGGCTGTGCATTTCTATATCCCGGCGACAGGGTGAGGAAAATGAGGAAATCGAGGTAGACGATGGGAACGGGCAGGAGGATGAGAGCAGAGGGTAAGAAGGGGAGCAGGAGGGGATGTACGGGCACGGCACGTCCAGAGGGGCAGAGCTGGAGTTCCTGCTGCAGGTGGACTGGGTTTCTGGGTCCTCTTCGGATGTAGTGCCATTACAGTTGTCCTCTTCAAAGGTCATGGATATCACTATAACACACACACATGCGGGTCTGCATCAGAACTGTGACCAGAGTGGGCAGGTCTGCTTAAAAAAGAGGCTGAAAACCTAAATCAAAAACCCAAAAACAAAATCAAAAACAAATCCCTCCCAAGCCTTGTATGCTAATCATGACGGTCACTGCCAGAAGTGTAATATTTATAATGTAATATCAAGCTATTCAGAGCATTTTAAACACATGCAGTTTCCCCTCAAGCAGTTCTTTCCCTAGCTTTGGCCTATATTAAGCTCATATTTTAAATACACTGCCACATATGATGGTGTAAATGAAAATCTAGAACACATCATTGAGAAACATAATGCAAACATACAGTACCATGAGTAGTTATTATTCAGCTGTTGCCTCTGGTAGATGTTAGACCCAGATCTTTAAAGCTACTTTCTGAATTATGGCCCCTGTTACATTAGACATTACGAGTTGTTCCTGGCATTTATAAAAGAACTGGTGTTTGTAGGGCACAGCAACAAGCATCTACCCTTTACTCTAGTAGTAGGTGATTTTTTGGGGGTTTTTTTGTTTGTTTCTTTTGGCTGGACATATCCTTCTAAAATGGTAGTGGTCATAAGACCTGGCTAATGGGTGGGAACTGGCCATGACTAAAGCTGTGATGATCTAGACTGTTTGCTCTTTTAAGGTTGGCAAAAATGTGTTTTTTAGGTTAGATCACAAAATTATAAACATGTTGTTTTTTAAGATTAATTTGCAAAATAGACACAGCAACCAAACTAATCTAACATAATTATCATTATGTTGTAGGCGTCCAAGAAAAATATCATAACTTC